>JAIPRK010000331.1:10867-239719 GCA_025469195.1 Chaitophorus viminalis
TGTTGCATTCGAGACACAAGTTTTTGAACATCGGACTAAATACTGAAAAGCTTTAAGACTGCCGCGGACCCCCGACATGAGTATCGCGGACCTCTAGGGGGCCGCGGACCACAGGTTAAGAACCGCTACACTATTTTATTAATTGTTTTTAATCTGATTTTAAATAATTATATCATTGGTATTATTTAAATGTGTTTCACATAGATTTTTTATTAGACAATTTATTTCTATATTTTGATTAATAAATATTGTTTTACTCACATATTCGGGGGAGTTTCTTGAACTGGTTAATAATGTAAATGATGGTTTAATAAACTTCCCTGTTCTTGTGTCTGTAATTTCTGTAGTGTTAAGTATTTGCATTTGTATGGATTTTATTAGAATTTGTCTTATGTATAGTTTATAAATAGGTAATATATTTGTATGGTTAAATAATTTCCCTGATGGGTAGTTTAATGGTACGGAGAAAGCTACATTAATAATAATTTTTTGGGTAGTATGTAATGCATTGATATCTGATCTATTTGTGCCTCCCCAACATGTAATGCCATATAATAAAATTGAATTAAATAACGCCATGTATATTTGTCTTATAATTGATTTATTAATAAATCGAATTTTGTAAAATAATACAGTTTAGGTTCTCATTGCAATATTGCAAATAATAATTTTGTCATTCAATCTCATTATGTCTTTTCTGAATAATGTAAAAATGTAAAATTATCGTACCATCTCTTAGTTACTTTACGTAGTTGACATTAGGTTTAAAGCTACAATTATGATAATTAACATTAAAATTACTTTAAAAATATACGTGATCCATAATTACTTAAGTTAATTTTGTTTGTTTGTGCCTAATTGACTGAGTTGCCTTCACCTATAAGCGACGCTCCAATTGAAATTATTTTTGATTATTATATATTATTTATATGCATCACACTCGTCAGTGATGCATTTCATTTAATCGTTCCCTCAGCACTTCCTTGACTTCTGTATTTAGTGTGATTTATACACCGTATAATATTTATACTATTTCATTACCTATTATGTAAGGTATAATATATATATTGATATATTATTGCTGTTTGTTTTACATAACTTTGGTGAATTATTTATTAATTCTTATTATAATTTGGTGTGTTCTTCTCCGTTCGTTTTAGCAAGCATCACCACGTTTATTATATTTTTTGCTTTTTCGCTATTTTGTAATTGTAGCAGTACAATTTTTGTGTAATTTTTTTTTTTTTTTTTTGTATTACGGTCGTGTCTATCTGTCATTGTGACAAAGTCACTATTTTTATTATCTTATAGCCATTGTGGCAAATCAAACTATTATTTTTATTTTTAAACATAATAAAGTACACCACATTAACAACTAACCGTATAATAATTATTATATCCCTATTATTATAGTATAAAGTAATAATTCAAATTAATTAAATATATTTTTAAACCTCTTGTCTTTTACCAAAATAGAAAATTATATTTTGTCAAAAATAAAAATGTTTACTAGATGTGTTGGAATATATGGATACTGTATTTGATAGTATATCATCAATTAATCGTAAGTATTGATAATAATAATGCAGCATTGCATATTTTTTTCCTTTTGTTTTCTTTTTATCATTTAAATAAATACTAATTAATGATTTCTATGATTTCTAAAAGGATTAGAAAAAATAGTAAACAATTTACAACGAGATAAACTAATAATTTTAAATACACCCCATAAATTCTGTTTCATTATTTAAGATCCAATATCATCATGCCCAATATATTCTATTTTAATTATCACATACCATAAATATTAATGATTCGTTTTAAAAATGATATTATTAATGTTAATAATATTGACTGCAATAATTTTAATGTAATTATTAAACTATCAGCTTATAATAATTTTCATCAACAATCAATAATTCTTTTTTATAAATAATTGACAGAGTGTAATGTTAAAGATGGCGCTACTGTATTTAAATAACTGTACATAATAATTTTTTGTTTTTAACTAATAAAGGCGTAGAACTACCAAAACAATTTTGTATTGGTAAGATACTAAAAATGTAACTGTATTATTTAAGTACATTTAGGAATTTATTTCTTACGGTTAATGATTTTATAGTAAATTTTCCTGTATTTTTTATAACATATTAAGTTATAACTAATAACAAGTCAACATATGGACTTACCAAATGATTATACCCTTATTGATCAAAATATAATTTTTATAATTAATTTTAAATTAGGCCAAATTAACAGTAAGTCACAATACAATTATTAGAACTTATAAGGAGTTAATATAAAGAGTCACATATAATAAAATCATAAGTGAATGTAGAATAAAAATCATACAAATATTTTACTTTTATTTAAGATATTATGACTAAGTGTTTGAGTAAGTTTCATTTGATAATTAAAAAATGTGGAATACGATTAGATTTTTATGTTTACACATAAGACAAAAGCTAAGTCTTTTTGAAGCAAATATTATTGAGCAAACCCTATATATTAATACCAAATTATGTTATATTAGAAAATGGTCCCAGTACTATGTTAAGCATTCACAAATATACCTAATTTAATGTTATTTGTAATATAAATGTTTAAACGTTTATTTTTAATTTAGTGTACTGTGTTTTACTATACTATGTTTTACAGATAATTATTCTAAAATGTCACAAAATAAACTTAAATATGTTTGCCCCTAGATTATAATTTTGATCCACATGAGTTTATGAGCTTTAATCAAATAATTTTAAAGAAACTTTAATAATTACATATGGTATAATTTATGTTGTAAGTTAGTCAGGCGCGCAACCTGGGTTTTTGTTTAGGGGGGGGGGGGTCAAAAATTTTCCTATTTTCTTTATACACAAGTAAATAATTACCAAAAATTAAAATTGGTAATTTTTTTACTTTTATTATTATTATATGTTATGTTATACATATGTTTAACCAATCATCATTGCAGTACTATATTTGAGAAAATATGTTATAATAATATATTATAATTTAGTAAAAAATATAATTTTTTTAGAGGGGCCAAAGCCCCCCCCCAAAAAAAAAAAAAATAACAGAATATTTTACGGTGAATCATATTATGTTCAATATTGATTAAAAATTGAACTGAACTAGAAACACCTTGATTGTAGGGATTTAATATATAAAAATATAAAACATAAAATAATTTGTTCTTCTTTGGCTTAAGATGAAATTCACTATATCGTAATTAAGAATAGTACAAATTATTTTTTATGAATAATACCTAACATTTTATTTATAGAAAGCATAGAAATGGACTTTAACTGTTAGTACAAACGTAATATTTTTAAATAATTTGGGTGCTTTGCTATTTTGTCTAAAAAAAACTATGATTATATATTGATAAACATTATTTGCCAAGTACATTATAGTTTTCCTTAAATTTATGTTTTTTAGCTTGTAGTAGCGCTATGGAATGTACGCAAACGATATTACAACGTGCAAGCAAGTTATATTACTGTTTTTAGTTCTATTGAAAATAATAAATAAAAAAAAAATAAAAAAATTTAAAAATAAAAAAAATAATATAGAAATAGAAATATATTGACTTTTTCAAAAACCATGTTATAATCTAAAGATAAATGAAATTTTTTAATAAAACTTTTTGAATATTTATAGAAAAAAATTCTTATTAATATTAAAACAATAAATTTAATTTTGACTATTTAAAGTATTACAATACATTATGATTTATTTTCAATATTTTTAGAAAAGAATGATATGAAAACCAGTAAGTTGTAGTTATCAAGATATTGTCAATCATAAAATCGACAATCACAATAAATATATCTTAATAAATCTATCCCTGATGTATCGTCATTTTAAAATTTTTATTTGCTTTTAATTTTAATCGAGAAAAAACAAAATTTAAATAAAACAATAAAATATTTACAAAAATTTAAAAATAGGTAGATACATATGAGTTTATAAATTGTTACCCATAATTATATATTTAACAGTTTTAATTAACTGTAGCAATTAATTGATATTATTGATAATATAAATGACGAATTTTAAGTATAACTTTTTTCAAAGTATTTGGTAAAGTCAACGGTTAAGTAGATTGACCATAGAGGCGAGAGATAAACTGCTATCCAGACTCTTTTAATGCCAAAATAATACAAATTATAAAATATGTATAAAACATAGAAGTATGAAAAAAAAGTTAAATTCATATAACTGTTGACCAAAAAGTTTCAAAGTTTAAAATTTTTTACTGTATTAAGCTATTTTTAAAAACCCTTTTATTTAAAATAAATCATTGTAAACGGTTCAATAATTAGTATATTGTATATTTATTATGATAAAATATAAGAACCGATTTTTTTGCTACCGAAACTAAAGTTATAGGTTTTTTAGAGCTTTAACTGTACACTTTATTAAAAACTCATAAAAATCATATAGGTATTCATTTTCGAATATTATGATTCGACTAAAATCATATTGAAAAAAATATAACAAATAATACTTTTTAGAATATAGTATGCTAAACATACCAACTTATTTTTTGTATTCTAGACTATGGAAACCTCTATTATATTGAGCTCCGTGATCGAATAGAAGGAGGTAAATAATATTTAGTGTTTTACTTTCCTGAAATCATTGGGAGAACTTGAATACCATAAGTTATTTAGATTTTTGTCGCACTTTGAAACCGTGAATTTGGATACAAAGTTTAATTATAACATTTCGTGCTGTCAAATAAAAGGTTTTTATATTTTAAAAAATTATTTGCAATTAAAATATAATTTAGAGTATGTATTTACGAAATATAAAGCCAGTGATGGGTTATTAGAATTCAAACTATTGTGCCTAGATTCCTGTCGTTTCCTATAAGCCATTATTCAAATAAGTAGGTTGCTATATCCGAGAGGACATCAAAAGAGATCGACACAAATACGTAGTCATGAGATTGTAAGGTAGGTCAAGGCATCTCAAATAAGTTCCGGAAGAATATAAAAGGAAATCAGTAGACGGGAACGTTCGCACCGTTATCTGTGCCTCGATCCAAGGTTTAGTCAGGTTTTCTTCATCTTGAATACATAAACTTACCTTGTACGCTGTGAGTAGGTAGACGCTGAGCATAGAGTGGTCATCTACGGAGTAAATTCAGGTCTCGTCTCCCAGCCAGACGTCAATGGCCAACCGGTAGTTGAATCATCGCTGGTGGCTGGTTTGCTGCTACGATAATAAAACGAACGTACAGAAATCAAATTGTGAGAACGGCAGTTTTAAGAGGTTAGATAAAACGTAGGGCATCAAATGTTGGTAGTTCATCGTTGGACCATAAATATTAAACATCCTCGACGTTACGTCTGAAATCACAGCACCGTCCTTGTAACCAATGCCCACTATCGACGTCTGTTTACACGAGAGCATACGTTAGCAAGATTACCGTGAAAACGGTAGTTTTAATTGTGTAGATGGAAAGTTGATATGTGATACTGATTGGTCAATAGCCGTTGGAGGATCGCTATTGTATGTCGATTTCTGCAGCAATGACTGTCGGTGATAGGGCCGTGCTTCAGTGATGATCGTCTCTGCATTACTGATAGTTGATGATATATTGCGTCGATGGTCCACAACTTCTCAAATTCGATTATATTGTTGAATGTATATGTTGACGAATTGAGGAATTTTAATAGAGTGACGCCTTATATTTTGGATATCTCTGATTGGCTGTAACCATTCGCGGTATGTCAATGCAAAATAACATGGCTTAGCCACGTTTGGCACGATTAAAGTATAATTTTACATTTCCAAAACGCGTATCTGTCGATCAATACATGTTCTATAACAACCTTTATTTGCATTCGAAAGAGCTGATTTTTAAGCTATAAACATCGGGTATGACATTAGTACACTATATCAAAATATAGGAATTAGAAACTAGTATTTCGTTTACTTCGTAATCATTTTAGTATTCAAAAATACATGATCCTAGTAATATCCTTGATCAGAAGTATTTCGATAATTTTAATAGTCTTCCAAAATAACATTGTTTTTAATTCATTATGGTTTGCATTGAATACATTGCAATATACATACATTACATTTTATATATAGCAGAAAAATTCTATTTATATTCTGAAGTATTTCTCTTTATTTAAATTTATATACGTATACTCAAAATAAATCCTTCATTTGATTATAATGGCAAATGTAATCATTATGTCTTTTTCTAATTTTATCAGTGCATAGTTTATTTTAATTTTGTTATGAATCATAGTTCATAAAATCATAGGTAGGTATATATTTAATGGAATAAAAAAATTATTATTAATATTTTTTGTAGTTAGAAGTGGGGCTTATGAGCTAAAACAACTATGTGATGGTAAGTTAGATAAATTGAATTTATTTAACGTGATGACATAAGTGCCTATAACAATCAAAGAAATATATTATTGATCTTAATCACTGATATTTGAAATTCATCTAATGAATAAAACCTAATAATCATAATCAACTATCATTATATAATTTACTTGATGAAGTTATACTGATGTGATTATTTTTGAAGCTCATAATAATATTTATGTTTTAAAAAATTAATAAATGTTTAATGCATTTTCCATCCTAGTTAAATATAAAAGTAAGTTCATTATCTCTTATAAAAAATATAATAATACTATACGCATAGTAAGTATTATTAAAAAATATCATATAACATTATTCTTAAGTACAAATAAAAATGGGCATAAAATATAAATGTTGTTTCGTATATGACTCATTTGGTTCTAATGGTTCATTAATTTTATTTCATAATAATAGTTTTCGATTAATGAACATTAAATGCATTTAGGTTTTAGGTGTTAGTTTGAAATTTAAATGATTGGAGTATAATTGTTTAGGACAAAAAAATCTGAAAAAAAAATCATTATGTTTCTTTCAATAAAATAAATTAAATTCATTAATCCATACAACTTTAAAATTCGTAATGTTTTCTATTTGAATATCAGATATTTTTACTAGATTATATTCATGCATTAGTTTAGTCAATGGTATAATAAATATTAAATACTTTGCCAATCATCTTTCATAAATTACTTATAGCTCTTTCAAATCATCTAAGTTTTGTAATCAGACAGATTTGTGGAATGTTAAATTGTTTTCTTATTTTTCTATATTTTTTACTCAATATCACGATCATGCTTAGATTTTAGGTTATACCGTTAGTCAGAATATTATATATTGTAACATATTAGTACTAATGTAAGATTGTGATTATAAATTACTTACATAATAATATTATTACAATTTCTCGGAATAAGAAATTATATTTAATAAAAATATATTTAAATTATACTATATTAATAGTTAAAAATTAAACTTAATTATATTTGACAGTTGTCTCATAAATTTCACAATTTAAAAAAAATGTTTTTCATTCAATACAAATAATTGATTTAAAATATTTCAATAAAATTTAATGTATTTTAAAATCCTAGGTTCCAAGAGTAAGTGAATTATATTTTCTTCAATATTTACCTGAGTATATTAAGCATGAAATACATTAAAGAAGTAGAGTATGTACTATTTTTGCCTCCTTAAAAAGATATTTTTATTATATAGTTAGGGTAAAATATGACACCGATTTATTTTTTGAAACACTTAATAATATTTTTACATTTTTATCTAAAAAGTAACCTAATGTTTAATATGTTAATACCAGCTGAATGTATAAGTAAGTTTCATACTACACAAACATAAAATATAAAAATAACTGGTCGGGGGCTCACTTTGATACCCATGTCAATTTCTTCCATTTTATCATTATTAAGAACATAAAGATTTGCAAGTGAAAAGCATTGGGTTTTATTAAGTTTCCGCAGATATAAGGCCCATCTACTACATACTAGAACGTTTAAGGTTTATGACCCATACCTCAGGAAGTATTGGCTTTTGCTATAAAACACCATACGTGGTGCATGGTAGACCAAAACTTTGATTTATAAAAACTCGTGACGGTAGAGGTAAGCGAGCGGTATTGTGTAAACACTACCAGGTAGTTACATTGTTATGATAAAAGTTGTTATGGGAATCTATTATTTATATAATAATTGGAGAATAAGATCGCCATCAAATGATTCTATAACATATTATTGAAGTTTTTATTATAAGATATTTTAAGTTTTTTTTTAAAAAATATTTTCGATGCTTAACTATCATATGTGTTCGAATGATAATACTTTTAGATCAATTAGCTGAAGCAGGATATAAAGGTAAATAGAAATAAATTTAACATTACTGTGGTGGATATAAGTGGGTGGATCGCACTCCCTTCCCTTGGTTAGGTTAAATGTAATATAGCCTTTAGTTAATATTTCAACATAATACCTATTGCTATGGACTTCATAATATTTATTATAATTTATTGGTAATTTTTGAAGTGAACAATTCATTGACGAAAGTGGACCTTTTTACACTATGTCAAATATTTATACCCCCTTTCCCTTTACCTACGATACGTGCAGTGGTCCGCCCAGACACAGTATCATGGATCACCGACAGCACGTGCTGTGATTTGCAGAGGCAGATTGAATACTAAATATTTTTATAAGTTTTATTTCTACGTCTTTCTACGAATTTTTTAATAATATAATAATTGTATAATTTATATAATATGTTTCCAAATAATAGTAATAATTAAAAATAATATAACTATCCGTAATCCGGAACCAAAAATTATAATAATTATTATTTTAAACTATAAAATAGTTTAGTTCTGTTCACATGATCACACCGTTTTCTTAACTTTTATCATGAAGTTTATTTTATATTATAAATTTGGTTTTATTCGTGCAAAGTATAAATTGTAAACTTATTGTTTCAACTTTTTTGTAACCAAAGTGAAGTTTTTATATATTTATAATGTATGTATGTCCTTACTTTAAAGTGTTGACTGTTTTTTAAAATTTTAATTGATTTTGAAAAAAATGTTATAATCACTTACATTGTTAGTCATTAATTTTTTGTATCCAAATGAGTATTTTAAATGAGAAGTTGAATAGGAATTTGCTCAGAAATGTTGTATTGAAGGGGGTTGTTTGATAAAAAAATAAAATTTAACAACCGTAAAATGTACATGTTTTTTGAGCTGATTAAAGTAATAAATTCTCAAAAAATTAAAGAGAAGGACTTTATTAAAGAGAAATATCCTCCTCCTTCAAAACAAGTATACAATCGCCACTATTACTATTCGTTATGCATTATTTCCATGGTTATTACTTTTTTGATCATCTGTTGAAATATAATTGACCATAAATCATAATCTATAAGTATACACAAATTATTGATATATTAGTTTTTTTTTATCACATATATGACTAAACGTTAAAAATTCTTTGGAATACATACCTATAATCCATATTATAAATATTATATCCATATTACATTGTATATTATTACCTCCATTTTATATCCATATAATATTAAAATTATTACCTCATGTTGGGCAGAATTTCATTTGTGATATGATTACACGACTGTAAATATTACCTGATTATTATAGTAGTACTATATCATTAACGAATCCATTTTAGTAATTCGGACTAGGCAATTGTTTCTTTTTTTAGCCGCATTAATTCTCATGACCACCGGAGAGGTTTAAAGTTGAAATTTCGTTCTTTATGGGATGTTATTTTTGTTTTACTTGAATACGATTTTCGATCATAGATATTGTCTATGTCCTTCTCCAATATCTACTCAATCTCCCTATGAACAAAATACCATCTAAATCACTTCAACGGTTTACGCGTGATACAGATAGACAGACGGAAATACAGATAGAGAGACATTGTTATTTTCACAATAAATTACAATATTAGTAAGGAAGTATGGACAGTTATAGCGATACGACACATTTGCTGGTGACTTTATATCCATCATAATAAAATCAACACATTCAACACAAATGCAACATAAAATATAAACATGATAACAGTAATGAATACAATTAAACAACTTAACCCAGAACTCTAACTGGCATCGAATTTTGAAAATATTCTTTATTAGCGTCTAGAACATATAATAAAAATATCCTATAAGAATTAAATCTCTAGCTATCACAGTTTAGACAGTGAGTTAATTATGAATCAGTCAGTCAGCACATCTTCTTTTATATATTGTTCTAATATATTATTAAAAGGTAGAATACAATTCATAATATAACCTGTATTCTATAGTTAACAACATTCAACCACGTAGATATATCTTAAAACGTAATGTAACGAATCTTTAACAAATTTAGTACATTTCATTTTAGAGGGCTCTGATTATCAATCAATACTAATTCACACCTACTATAACATTGGTAAGACCAAATAATAAAAATTATGTATAAAGAATATAACTTAAATTTAACGAAATAACCATCATATTTTGAAGTTACTTGAGAAAGTTATATTAATACAATAATTAATGGTCAAAGATATTTAATTCCAATTCGAGGGTTAATATCTTTAATGCTTTTATACATAGAAGAACAAATATTTTTATTAATATTATGTATAACACAATATGTACAAATTAATTAAATATTTACATTTCATATATATTCGTCAACCACTGCAAGACAAAAATTTAAATATAACTGTTTTCCAAAAGTCATAGATTTTTCCACTCAATCAAAAAAACGTAAGTGATTTTTCAAATTGTTCACTGAATTATTATAATTTTAACACTAAAGTTGTACTATAAGACTTTATAGATTATAACGCATTAGAAAATTAATATAATATTAATACATGTTTATAAGTTTATTGTATTTTGATTAATGTTTACTTCTATTTGATGATATAAATATTTTAATAGTTTTTTTATCATATTACAAAATATCAATTAAAATACAAATGATTTTCTATTTGAATGTTTAGCTTTTTTGTTTGATTATGTACAATTAATCAAGAATAGTTTTCAATTGAGGGACATACTTAGTGGTACGTATATATTAACTAAATTGTCCTAATTTTAAAAGTAGTATGAAAAGATAAAATACATTTTTAACGTCTGTATTGCTGGTGGTTTATTGTTTAGTTTTTTTTTAAAATATTTTTTGGTTATAATTATAAGTTTTTTAGTTGGTTGGCCAATAACTTTTACTTCAAAGATAATTTGTAATGGTCTCAGGCAGCATAAATGCAAGTTTGATTCTATATTCTTATCAGCTTGAGGGTCGACAATTATTGTCGAAACCAGCTTTACGGGCCATAACTAACTCCTAACTCATTTATCATATCACTACAAGCTCATAATTTCCGGTCTAGGACATTTCCAAAACCATTTAGGCGTGAACCAATTTCGGCATAAACTAAAGTAACTTATAATACTATAGAAATTTACCATAGATATTTGTATAATTTTTATTATATATGTTTATAAAATACCTTACCAATAAATACAACTAAAATAAAATAAAAATACCATATAAATTAAATTAAAATAAATTACTATCCGCATTAAAAAACTAATGATAATTGTAAAATAAGTTGTCCGTTGACTACTTCGGTATAGTTGTTAGTCTTCATAATTAAGGAATCTTCAAAAACGTTTCAGAGCACAGGGTGAAAACGGGCAGATTAACACCTGTTTCTTATTATCCATCCGATAGTCTTCAGACTAATTCAAAATAGAGAAACCTTTCTCAGGTATTTCAATGGTTAGTAAATCGATTACATTGCTTAGATTTTCTATTTAATAAATACCAACGCTAAAACCACTTTTACTGCAACTGAAAAATCTACATAGTTTATATATCTTGAAATCAAATCTAATTAACACATTTTTATACTAAAATTTTTAGATAAATGAAAAAGACAGTCATGAATTTTAACAACAGGAAAATTAATTTAAAAAGCTTTAGAGGCAGTATGTTTAAATTTGCATGCTATCGATATAATGTTTTAAATCAGGTTTTATATTGGTTATCCTACAATAATGTGTATACGCACCCAGGATACTTTAATACAACGGTTCCCAACATGTGCACCGCGAGCTCATTTCAAGGGCACCACGGCTCATCCGAGAATGAAAAATATTATTTAATTAGATATATATATTAAAAATTTACAATTTATTGTGTGCATTTCTAAAAGAGAATTGGAGTGTTTTCTAATAATGCAGGCTTTTTTGAAGGAAAATGAAGAACAGGCTCCCATTGGCATTATCAACGAGATTTCTGAACACCTCAAACAACTGAAAAATAAACTTGATCAATATGTCCCTACAGGTCGAGAAGTGTTGTTGAAGGACTATGAATGGGTATTGAATCTATTTTCGGTTTGTGAAAAACCATCATGTCTTCGTATTGTCTTCAATTGAATATGAGAGTTTGATCGACATTTCTTCAGATTCGACATTAAAATCCACCTTCAGCAGCAATTCTTACGTTAAATTTTGGCTAAATTTGAAAAATACACGCTTTGATGATTTGAGTAAAATAGCAATAACAATAATAATTTTACCCTTTGCTACCACTTATTTATGCAAGGTAGAATTTTCGACCTATACGGCTACTAAAACCAAATACCGCAACCACTTTAATGTAGAACTTGACCTTCGTATACAGTTGTCTCAAATTGAACCAGATTTTGCCAAACTTTCCATAAATAAGTAGCATCAAATATCTCATTAGTTATTAGTTTTTCACATTCTTTTTTCAGTATTTTTTTCTTTTTACTTTCAACTATAAAATTATAATTTGTTAATAATATGTTCAATAAAATTACTTAAATCGGTTATGAATGAAAACTAGTGTTTATTTTTATCACGTTCCTCGTGATAGTCACAGAAGGGCACCTAACAAAATTCGTACAAACAAAAGGGCACCGCCAGATAAAGAGGTTGGGAACCACTGCTTTAATACAAAGATTATACCGGTGAAGCCCAAAAACACAAAAGGTCAATTTTTTTCGATAGACCAAAAGCCCAAAAGGTCAATTTTTTCGATAGCTCAAAATCACAAAAGGAATTTGCGCTTTTGTACCTTACTACCTTAGTAGTGGTATTACTAGCTCTAAAGTCAACTCCAATATAAAAGCATGGAACTTATACGTAGAAAAAGACATTTCGAGAATGGATTACTCAAAAACTGTGGGTTTCAAATTTCAAAAAAAAAAAAAACATCTATTAGTTGTTTCTATTAAATTAAATACAATTTTTATAATTATTTATATATTTTTATACTTATATACTTAATTTTTCTACATATTTTATAATCACGAATAGCATAGTATATTAATAACTATGTAAGCATAGGTAAGCTTAAAAGAGGAAGATAAATCAATTTGAATGTATTATTTATGTTATTCTATCAAATATATTTCTGATTATATATTAAATAAAAAAAACTAAATGATTTTAATAAAATACATTTTTTTTTATAAAATTAATTTGCACTTATGGGATATTATTTTTGCGCTTTTGGGTGGCGTTTGGGTCATATTTTACGCTTATGGGCTACAGCCGATTATACTCCTTAAATGAAACAATCACAAACAAATTCAACCATTTTAGATTCTGAACGGAGTAATGGAATCTATTGGTTTTACAATGATGTGTGTTTTTTTTTTTGTGACAATACGATTTTTGGTAGTAAAAATGCTTTGATTTTCTTAAACAGCGACTCTTTTGAAAGGAAAGTGAATTTAGATGGTACTAGCGCAAGTCAAAAATGCAACTTTTTCAATACTTATTAAAAGCGTCGAAAAAAAGGATAAAAAAATTAGAAAAAACAGGAAATTTTATGCAAAATCACGTTTTTACAAAATACATTTTTTTAAATGCTCTAACTCAAAAACGAAAAACCGCAACAACTTGAAATTTTCACCAAATCTTTATATTGGAGATCTCTATACATGGTTAAGTCTTCAAAGTATTTTGACATATTTTGACTTATTTATAGACAATTCAAATTTTCGACTATTGTAAAATTTTTTTTTTTAAACATCTATAAAATTTAATTGGCTGACCGAAAACTTTTGAAAATCTAATACAATGTTTATAATAAGTTATACTTATTGTCACTAAAAATATTAGAGATCGTTTTTCTCAAATTTTTTTTAATAGGCCATAAAGCTTAAATATGTATAAAAAGTGTCAAATCACGATAATTTGCAAGTTATTTTGTAGATAAAAATTCATAAAATTTATTCTGTTCATACTTAAGGTTCAACATTTTAACACTAGGTTAACCATAAGCTACTCTTCAAAAATCTTTAAAAAAATTTCTACCGGAAAAAATGTTATAACCATTTGAAATTTAAATTTTTACGAAATTGCATACTATTGCAATTTAAATTTAAAATACTATATTATTATATGGATACCCATTTTAGATCAACATATTAACTCCATTCAGAATCGTTATTCGTATACAATGATACCTATCATTGCATTCAAATTTAACAAATCCATTGTAATAATGACCTATCCTATAAACGAGGTGCACTCCACCCTCAACTGTACAGCAGAGCGAGGTCCATCCGGTTTTTTTTTAATATTTTATTGCATATTTTTGTTTGACGAGTATTTTAATTTCTGTAGATCAAAATAAAAATTGTACAAAAATAATTTTAACTATCATTTTTTGTGATTCTACATTTAAAATTTTCAGCTGATGCAATAAGTTTTTGTCAAAGTAAGTTTTGAATAATTACAGATAATATTATACATTTTGCTAAACCCATGATTAATATAACGAAAACAAGTCTTGGTATACGTATAATTAGTGGAAAGTATTGGTATAGTTCTATTGAATTTCTATAATTCATTTAAAATATATAGATATAGCGTAAACGGTACATATAACTCTCAAAACATACTTTGAAGTTTGAGTTACCATTTATGACTCAAGAAATTAGATTAAATATTTACCTATATTATCATCATGTATAATAAATATTATGTAATTTTATATTAAAATAAATCTATTTAAACGTTCAATGTATGTATACCATTTCGAACATACAATGGATACCTATAAATAATCAAAAATCAAAATGCACTATTAACTTACTTTGTGATAGTTTTATAACAGCCAAGAATTATGTTGCCTACTATTTCAATGATTATACTAATACATGTAAATGACTATTATTATTATTCACCATAATTTATAAGTTATTACTTATTTCTGAGTGAAATTATTTTGAATGCAATGTTTGAGTGATGGGCCATCTTAGCATTACATTTTTTTTCATTACTTAAACGTCAAGTAACTGTGGTAATGAAACTATTTATTTCGTTGTAAAATAGATTTTATACAAATTAAATGTTAGCAATTCGTATCATATACTATACAATAATTTTGATCAATGGCTAGAAATACAAACCATGAAACCTTTTTACTTTTAAAATATAATGGTCTCTAATTTGCTTTTATAATATTAAATTGTTGTCAACAATAATAAAAAATAATGACAATTCTTGGTTACCTTATACTAAATATCACTGTTGAAATATTTATCAAGTACAAACTTTGGCAGTGAATATATATAAACTTGCATATTTATAGGGACGGTTAGACATGAATTGAGGTTGGAAATTGTTTCCATATGGGAAATATGTGAGTATAAATATTATAATGTTTAGATTATACTTAAATAAAAAAAAAATGAAATAAAATTTAATTAATGTAATATATTCACAAGAGTTTTCAATCCTATCTCTAACTTACCTGGATCATCACATACTGAAATGTCGATATCACCATTCAACTAGATATTCAGCAATCGTGTGCTTACTTCTTTTATACGAAAATATAATCCCAAAAGTCATTGGAGTAATACATGAGCAAATAACTTTAAATAATTTTTAACATCTATTTGAAAAATACTACGTATTGTAGATAATATAATAGTTAAATTAAGTGTATGAGCATACAAAAAATATATAAATGATACGAAGTTGAGAAAAAATAAACTACACAGCCGAAAAACTCAGAATTACTATATTAATTTACAAACTAATTAAAGTAGCATTAAACAATTTATAATACTGTAGGACACATATTATACATTGCTAGTACCTATTTATATGATAACGATGTGTATTGATCCTAACAGTATCCTTTAAATATTATTCAAAACCACAAAATATGTTCACACATCTTTAAATTCGGAGATTTAAATTGAATTAAAATTTCATAATTATATCCCAAAAAATAAACTATTTTTTTCTTATATAAATAGGAAAATGGAAAATAAAATAATCAGTGAAGATCACAAAAAGGAATGATTCCGAAGATTTAAATTTTATATATATATAACGAATCTTTCTGTTATATAATATAATTGTACTTTTAAAAATATAATATTTTAACAATAAAACTATATAAAACTTATAAAGCTACTAAAGATTTCAATTTTTTATAAACCATGACAATAACTATACATCTTAAATATAATGAATATATTTGATGATATTAATGTCGTTGGGAAAGTGGCGCGCCAATCGCCCAGTGTACTGATAAGTGCACTGCAATAGCCTTACCATGACCTTGAGTGGTTGTGGTAGTCTAGTCCTCCAGGTTGGGGGTTATGCGCAGGGCTAACAACCCTGCCATGTGAAATCCACCTTGTTCAGGATAAAATAATAAACTTGCCTCGAAAATGTGGAGCTTTGGAGAACAAGACCGGAAATTTTACTTGAACTCTTAGCAGAATATGACAATTTCTTGAAAAAGCACATTCAAGAAAAAAGAAATTGGGGGAATGGTCACACTAATTATTTGTCATGAAATATTTGTAAACAGTTAATACAATGTATGGGTCATTAAGTTCTAAATGTGATAGTGACACGCATAAAAATATCAAAATATTATTATATTTCTCTAAATTCTACACCTGATGAAGGTCACGTCGATCAACTAACTATAGTATTCCGGTTCATGGAAGGTTCTACACCCGTTGAAGAATTTTTAAAATTTTTACCTGATCAAGGACATAAGGCACAAGATATGTTTAATAGTATAATGCAGCGGTTCTCAACCTTTTTTCATTCATGCACCCCTTGACCACTCACTACTACTTTACGGACCCCCAAATGCCAATTTGTCATATATTTTTATATATTTTTACATAAGATAAATATGAATTTACAAAATAAGTTTAATAATGAAAAATTTGATTTATTTTAATTAACATCCGCAATACATTGTATATAAAAATAAATTATAAAAAATAATAAAAAAATAACAATAAAAAATAATATTGAGTTAAAAATGTAATTTTAATGTGATCTTTGAGCTTGTTTGCTAGCACTTAACTTTTTGAAACCTGTCTCCACAGACGATAAAAAAACTCGTAAGTCTACACTCACCGAGAGTCTATTGCGGTACTTATTTTTAATAAATGTGTATGACGAAAAGGCTCTCTCTACTAATACAGAGCTCGTAAACGGTAGTAAAACATTGAATGCATTGTAAGAAAGTTCAGGATATTCGTCCTTCACATTAGCCCAAAAGGTTAGTCACTTCTTGAGTATGAATAGAATCGATTGATTCAGTAGTTTTCCTTTTATTGTTGCTACCGGTTTTTAACCAATGATCCATGTTCGAAAAGTGTGAAAATGTTAAACATACGTTATGTGTATGACACGGTCTCTTTGAAAGCAAGTGACTGACTAATTATTGGAAAACAAATACCAAACAAACCGTTCACAAGAATAGTTTTATCTGTATTTAAGACAAAAATAGTATGTAATTGTGACGAGCAACGTCACATTACCAGATTACATACAATTAGGGTTCAAAATTTCATGAAATTTATTTTCAAAAAATTCATGAAATATTTCATTATCATGAAAAATATTTTTTTTATTTCCAAGTGAACATTTTTAAAAGTTGTTTATTGTATGAAATAAAGAAAATATGTAACATACCACATACATAATAATACACAAACATAGACGTATAAAAAAACTAGATAACCAACAATAAGACAATATATTGAAGTCAGCCATATGCCAACAGGGAAAAATTGTATGATTGATTATATCAAATATGTATATTGCATATATTTGTAATATATATTATATTATTATGTCATATAAATATGTATAGGTATCTTATATTCTTATAATCTTATCAATTGAGTTATTTTTTAAACATTTCCCTGTTGGCAAATGGCCACTAGACTTCAATGTTCCTATAGGAATGTAATATGCAAATCCGCTATCTAGTAGTTTTATATGTCTATGAACATAACATATATAATTTAGAAGTCGTTTAACAAATCTTTAATATAATTAATATATTATTATTTTATTCTAATCGTCTATAAATATGTTTAAAAGAAAAAAAAATATTTTTCATAATTTCATTGAAATATTTCAAGAAGAGTGAAATTTTCAATTTTGAAATATTTCAAATTTACAACCCTACATGCAATCTTATCGTACCGCCACGCCGCCTAGAAAGATGTATTTTACTTATTATAGTATTATACTCTTATTATACACTTATACTAAATCGTATAATTTACGAAAAACCTATTTACAACATTTACAATATTTCACTACTAGTTTTACAAGTAATTTCAATTAATTACAACAAGTTTCAATTTTTCTGCCATTACGCTTTTTTTTCCGGGGACCCCCTAATACCTACTCGCGGACCCCCGGTTGAGAACCACTGGTATAATAAAAGTTTTGGAGAATAATGGTATAGAAATAAATAATTACCGAAGTCAATCATATGACAACGCGTCAGCCATGAGTGGTAAATATAATGGTCTCCAAAGCAAAATAATTGCTGTAAACAACTTAGCAACATGGAATAATAGAAAATGGAATATTTTTTTCGAAAAAGGAATTCATAGAAAAGTAATTTTCAAACAAAGGTAAGGATTTTAAAAAACTAAAAGTTTTCTACAAAGTTAATTAAATACATTAAAGTGCTAAAAATTTTTTTACAACATTATATACTTTTGGTACAACTTATACGAACTATAAGATACTCAATTATATTTATGTAAAACTAAATAATAATTAGTTATTAAGTATCATCAGTGGCTCACTGGTTCTCTACGGGGATGGCAAAAACGTAGATTTAAATCTATAAAATCTGTTTTCAATCAAAAGAAAACAATTATCATAAAATTATCACATCAAATCTCTAAACTCATTAGAATTTCCTTGAATATCTCCCCATGTCCAAAGATTTATATTAAACAACATTTTGTCAGCATTTTACTTCTTAGTCTGAATTCTCTGAAACTTTGCTTTAGACAAGATTGGCAGTCAGAAAATTACTACAAACATCACAAATGCAACAATATTAATAGACACAGCTTAAATGGTGAACTTATTCACCAATAGAATTCTTGGTACTAGATGAATAATTGCATCTCAGATGTTATTTATTGATTAGTTCCCGGTTTGTAAAAATGTTCCAGTACCTAAGCGTCTTTCTTATATTTTGAGTGTATTTATACAAAAACATAGCTTATATTAAACTTGTTGGGAAATTCAAGGAAATTTTTTTATTCATTACTTTTATTTTTTATATTGTATAAATAGGTACTATTTATGTTTGTTCAGTTTGTTTAAAATTATTTTTACGTAATATTGTGCCTAATTCATGTACTCAATATATGATTCATTGTGTAACGTGTTATGTGTAAATAATTAAATATGTGTATACATTATTGTGTGTGGATACGATTAGGACTGCGATCGACCTGTGTGTATTAAAAAACTAAAGATGACAAAATAGGATAAATGGTAAAAAATAAAAATCGGTGATAAAAATTAAAATATGTTATAATAATAATATTTAACCCTTTTAACTCAATAAATATATTATAAGTATTTACTGCAATTGTCTTATTGATACAACGATGTGTAAAATAATTATAATAAATTATAATTTATAATTTATAAAATGACACACAATATATATTAAGAGACAAAATTAATTATTTAGTTATTCAGTTACTAATAATTTTATAATTATTTTCCATGTAACTATTGACTAAGTATGTTTAAAGTTTTAAAATAAATATAATTTTTTTTTTTTGTAACGTTTAGTACTTATAAGTAGTATTATAATTAATAATCATTTATTAAACGAGTTTTAGGTTGATAATTAGGAATGATTAATTTGATGGTTTTTTTTTCATTTAACTTTATTATACTAATTTATAATCAATCAAAATTAGCTGATCGTAGTATAGAACAGAGATATACATGATAGTCGTTTTGTAATAGATCCAACTAGATGTGATATGGAATTCATGAAAAAGCTATTTTTTAAAAAAAAGTAAACATTTTAAAATACATAAATGTTTCCTATAACATTAGGTAATGAAAAAAATTTAAATACTAAAAATATTTTTCTTAGCAGAATATAATTTTTGTAGAACTTACATTTACTATGATACTTAAGTAAAATATGTATGTCAAAATAATTGATAATAATTAGTCATTGAGGAAGAGTGTCACCAATGGCTCTCGCCTCTCTGCCGGGGATGGCAAGAACATATTATTATGTATAAATCTATAATTACCGTTCTCGATAAAAAAAAAAAATCCGTATTCATATTACCGTATTGAGTCCCAGAACTCATTAGAACCTCCTTGTATCTCCCTATATTCCAAAGTATCATGTTAATCGTTTTGCCAGCATTCTACTTCTTATCTAATTACACCGAAACTTTGCAATATACAAGGATGGCACTCAGAAAATTGCTACTAGAGTGTACTTATATAAAAATATAGTTTATATTAAACTGGCCGTGAAATTAAAGGAAATATTTTTGTTTTATTACTTATGTTTGTTTATATAACATAACGAGTGGCATGGCGTGTTGGAGTGGTTAGCCGCATTCGTTGATTAGCGCTGCGGTTTAATCCGCATCGTCCGTAAGTCCGGCGTTGTTAGGCCCGGATGGGTGATTATCCGGGTTTTAGCGACGAAACCATGCCACATATGCATATACGTGTTCCAACCTACAGTTCCCCAAATTTAACAATGCAATCTTACATCCAACGGTCTTAGTTGCCGCGAATTAATTAAAAAATAAAAATAAAAATAACATAACGCCAAGATTTTATTTCTAGTTATTAAAAGAATATTTATATATCAGAAAATATATGACAAAACATACTTATATTTTATTTGCTTTTATTTTTATATAAGCATTTTAGTATTAATTCTTGAAACGCTTCTGGGAGTCATGACACTGAGTTTAAACTTTAAACACTCAAATAATACTATATAATATTAAATTGATAACTATAAAATATTATTCGTTTTTGACATTTTAGCAATAACTGAAATGGAATTATGTAAGGTTTTTCGATATTACGACATTTTAATTACATTTCATTAAATGATAAATAGAAACACAGTCGATTTTTAGTCATATTCAAGCAATTTATTATGTACCTTTATTTATTATATTATCTAAGACACAAATGAGTGGTATATAAAAATAGATCATTTAATGCAGCGATTGCCAACCGGTGGTCCATGGAAAATAAAAGAAATTCAACCACTAAAATTCATTAAAAAATACAAAAAAAATAATTTGTGATCAGAAATAGATCATGCCACATTTAAAAAAAAAGTTATTGTGCGCATTTCAAAAAAAATAGTCTAATTATTCGAAAATGTGTATAATAATGTTAATTAGTTAGCCCAAAAAGCAGAAGTGAAATATATGAAGCCTGCACATAGTTATTGAGCGTTTCCACTTATCGTGATCACACTGTATACTCGTATTACAGCCTATTCAAGAAACAAATACTTTTGCAAATCGTTACAAAATTTTCCTTAGTACCGTAAGAGATGACACTTTTATTGCAGAATTTGACAAACCAATGTTAGATTTTAACAGTTTTTTCTCGAGGCAAATAATCAGTTATCTAGACCTAAGAACTCTATAAGTAGCTTCTTACCGTAAACATAAGGAGAGGAAACAAAATACATTACTCGGAATTTAAAAATTCGTCAAATCTCCAGTGCGCTTCCACGCGTCAAACATAAATAACAATTGTTTATACAAACATTAATATTGATATAGCTATAAAACTACTTTTTTCAGGTATTTGAAATTTCGAATCACTGTACATGAGAACTTTATGATCCGGGATGGTTGCCTGAAAAGATACTCAAAACATCATCCATGAACCACAAGTGTGAGAACCAATTAGAATTTACATTTCTAAATGGCGTTACCTACAAATAAACTGTTGAAAAACCACACTTATCCACTAGCTATTTTGATAAAAAAAAAAATATACAACGCGACTACAGTTTACAAACAACAAGGATAAATAAACGACGGGGAAAATTGCGACAAGAGTAAAAATAGTGGATATTTTACTTGGATAGAAACTTCAACTACTGACTACAAAATACAAACCTTAAATAATATTCAATTGACAATAGCCGGATAAGGAGGAGGATGACAGAAATCACCCCAAACCAGTTCACGATTACGACGAACGCTGTCAGCTATCCGCAATAATGCCGGTAACTGGACGGGGCCAAAGTTTCATCGGCTCTTCGTTATTTACACCGGTAACAATTACCGATGGAAATCAGCTATCCATGACAACCATGACGACAGGTACAGGATAATTCTCATACCAGCAATCCAAAGATACGATCGGCGTTAATAATACGGTGCCCGTAGATCAGCCGGGACATGGAATTTCAGAAGTGGCAATATTTTTCGCCAAAAGCAATTTTTTGAAGTTTTCGAGGAAATCCATTGCTTATCAGATGTGGATAATATCACGCAGCATCGCCGTGCAGCATACATCATCATAATAGAATGAAATAAAAACCAAGGTATCATTCTGGACCCAATAATTCGTTGGGAAACAAAAGACTCAACAAAGGAAATTGCAATAAATGAAGAATAGAAAAACTTCTATCGAACGAAACAATCATGGTTATAAGACAGTTGACAATTATTGTAATTTGTATTTAATTGGATATTTTTATTAATTGATTGGTTGTGATGTACAAGTTTTGATGATGAAAAAATATAAACTTGGATATATTTAGGGATAGTTTCACAGGAATTGAGATTGGAAGTTGTATCCACATGGGTGACGTGTGAGTATTATAATGTTAAGATTATAATGTAACCTAAAGAATAAAATTTAAATACATTGATCATTTTTTTAATATAATAAATGATGGAATTTGAATTTCAACTCAAACCCTTTTTTAACATCTATTTGAAAAATATACTGCAGCATATAAGTAATATAGTAATTATTACAAGCAGGGTTCCCGAACGGAACACAAAAAAACCGTTAAAGAACGTTATTGTTGTTCATAAACAAAAATACAACGGAACGAAACCAGTTATTTCATTAAGTTTTTGGGTCTTCTATATACAAAAACATTATAAGTTATTAAGTTTGCTGAAATTTTTTAAGAAAAAACGTTATAACCTAAAAATTTCTTTGAACAATTACATAAAGAACGTTATAACCTATTAAGTTCTTTGAACAGTTACACGTAGAACGTTATAACCTATTAAATTCTTTGAAAAATTACGCAAAGAACATTATAAACTATTAACTTCATTAAATAATTACACGAAGAACGTAATATACTAATACGTTCTTTGAACGTTTGACACAGAGAACATCACAGCTAAACCGTTCTTCGAACTTTAAAAAAACGTTATGAATCAAAATTATTATCTTTTGACCATTTTGGCTTTTAAATTATTCAAAAACAATAAGTAGATACTTCAATATCAAAAACTAAAACTTAAATTAAATCTAATGATTGTATATTATAGCATTTTCTAGTCCTATCTTTACTAATAAGTAATAACTAAGATAAGAACTTAGAGTATACCCCAATAATATTATGTGACTTCGAAAGAAGCTTCAGCTGTTATAAATATTAAATGTAATTGCTGATCATTTATTTTTGACAATTTGAAAAACAATGTACTCCTCGCATGTAATACTCATGTTTATATTGTTTAATCTTAAATTTGAATAATGAACATATCAATTTAAAATACATTTTATATTATAACATATTTTATTTTACATATTTTTACATATTTCGTTATATGATATGTATCATTGTAATATTTTATAGTGTATACAAATTACCGATTGTAAAGTAGACACACATGACACAATATTCAAATAATAAATAAAGCCCAAAAAAGGTTGATGTTAATAAATTAATCTCATGATAGCGATAAGCCGATAAAGTATATAATAATATAATATCCAAAACGTCAAAGGTACGCACAATTCACACACAATATACGTATAATATACGCATTCACAATCAATATCAATCAACAAATGGGAACGTATAATTTTAAAATGTTCTTCTGATTAAATGTTCAAGAACAAATTATTTCAATACGTTCTTCTGTTTAAATGTTCATGAACGTATTATTTCAAAACGTTCTTTTGATTAAATGTTCAAGAACGAACAACGTTATAACGTTTATTAGCTATATCGTTCAAGAACTTAAAACTTTTCAATGTTATTTTGGTGAAATATTCAAACACATAAAAATTTTTAACGTTTTTCTAGTAAAATGTTCGGTAAGCCACTTAATTTATAACGTTATATCTTTAACCGTATGTTGAACATAACTTAATTTAACGTTTATCGCAAATAAAGTTCAAAAATAAAGTATGGAACCGAACAAATATTTAACGGTTAAGGTCACCCTGATTACAAGCATATGAGTATACAAAATATATTTAAATTACACGAAGACAAGAGGAGTAAAGGACAAAGGTACCCAGCAGTAACATTTAAAATTATCATATTAAATTAAAAAATAATTAAAAAAGCACTAAAAATTATTAATATATTCAGAAACATTAAATATATTTATATATTTTTAAATTTGTAAAATTCAATTAAGTCGAATTAAAATTTAATTTTATAAAATTCAATAAATGTATATTGGTTTTTTTTTCTTGAAATCGATAAATAAAATTCTAAGATGTTGTAATAAGAAGATAATCGATGAAAATAACTCAAATAGAAATCATACTAAAGATTTAAATTTTATATATCTATATATATATATTCAAGCCTATCTTTCAATTATATGATTATTGTTATTTTTAAAATTATAATATTTTTGATGATTAAGTTTTCCAATAAATAATATTTTAACAATTAACTTATAAAAACTATATATTTTTTATTTTTAATTCTTTAGTTATTTTTACAAATAGTAACTCATCTTTTCAAGTACAGACACTAACCAATTTAGAATTTGTTTTTATTGTTTATGAACTATAATAATAAATTTCTACCCTGTAATAGAAATAAATAAATAACTTTGAATATATTATTTCGTTATTATTTTTATCTATTATGCGAAAAGCAATATTATGGTATGTGGTATATTGACATTTGAAACTCAACAGCTATTGAGAAAATGTAGAATAAAAACATTTTACAGATTTTAAGAAAAATTAATTTGTTAAATAGAATCTTGTAAATAAAAAAGTCCAAAAAATATTCTTAAGATGTCTCTATGGCTACGTGACAGTATTGGTTCTAACTTTTAAATATTTTACATCTTACTTTTTGAATTCTTAATACATCTAACTAATATGATTTTGAATTCTTGGCGATTATAATTTACCCTATTCATGTATTTTTAAATCAGATAATATCATCTTTTTTTCTACAGAAACCTTATTTTTCGAAGAATCGTCTGTCTCCTTTTGCGAAAATTCGTATGACTTTAAAATCGTTTTTACTATATTCTATTATAGGTTAATCTTCTCGGATCTATAATATTATAGTTTGAGGTCTTTATTCAAAACACTGATAAAATATTTTTATTGATGAATTTTATTCCATGTTATATTTTGTTATTTACATATCATTACCATATTAATATTTTCGCAAAAATCCTGTTTGGATTTCAAATGACTAAAAATAATTAACATAATGAAAAATAATTGGTTAATAATGCTGATCATAAATCATCAAATTAAAAGTCTGACATGTAGATTTTCGGTAAGTCCTACCTTAATGAAAACCTACGAAATGCTATATATAACATACTATACAAAACATAATATAAAAGCTTACGTATTCATTTGAAACTAAACAAAAACTATACCAACTGATATTGTTAAAATTAATACCTACATAAGAAAAAAGTTAATAAATTTAACTTTGTATAAAATAAATATTATTCTTAAATAATTTGCTAAGTTAGGTTTCTCCAAGATCCAACAAGATTTTAAAATAATAATAATTGTATCTTATTTAGCAAAAATAACAATTTGTAAATAAATCCGAAAAATTTCGTACAATTTGTTAATGATCCGATATTATTATAACATTTTATTTGTCATAATATAGGAATATGAAAAACTTAAATAATATGGTAATACGAAGAACTTCAGAATCTACAAACATTGTTGATACTAAGATGAATTGTATAAATTAACTATTTTGAACTTAAACATATAAAATACCAACATAATTTATGTTTTTATTATAAACGTTTGACAATACGTTAACAAATAGTAGTTAGTTAATATAATTTATATAGAATACAAAAAATCAACGTTCAGGTTGTGGTATAAAAATCAATACTGTTTTAATAATCAAAAAATAATTCATTCAAATTGACAAAAAAAAAAAATCATAAAATAGTACATAATAATTAAAATAAATAAAACTCATAGCAAAAGGCAACGATTTGAATATAATTTCCATAAATATATAATTAGGTACCTAACCTATTTTAACACAGAGTCGGTGAAAATTTTGTACTAGGAAGATCGAGCTAATTGACTAAGTATGAATTCAAATATTATCACATACCTATTTCAAAAATTCTACCGGCCTAGAACAAAAAAACAATAAAAAATGTTTTACATTTCATGTTAAAGAGCCGTTTTAGAGAAAGATTAACATAATCGTCGTTCGATAAAAGTTTAAACGTGCGTTTAGTGGCCTTAAAACATGAGATTCTTTTACAATTATTACCTAACTAAAAACCTCATGTCAAAAAGTGATTGCATTTTTTTTATGTATAATCTCTTGGTTATTTACATAAATTCAATAAAACCTTAATTAAAATGTTAATCATATATAAAAGACATTGACTGTTACTGAAACGGCCCTTTAACTATTTTTAAAATAAAAATAAAAAGAAACATATAAATATTGTAAATTCAAAGTCTTTTAGCAGCACCAGTGATCAAAATCTAAAACGGATGGCTCGCGTAACTAAAAAAAAAATTTTTGAGCTAAATTAATATTTAAAAAAAAAAAAATGTTCACATTTATAAATCTGTCATTGACATAATCATTAATATGTACAGCATTTGTTTTACTAACGCATTTAGTATAATTTAAATACAAAACGCCTGCAGTATAGAATGCAGAATATGTTTAATAAGTTATCGAATTTGTCAAAATGGTGCAAATTGTTTTGTCAATGATCTAATACAATATAAAATTATAATATGATAACAGATAATATTTTTAGAATGAATGTACACATTTTTAATATTATTATCTCTAGTTGTACATACTCAAGGTAGGCGAGAATTTATGATGTCTGATGTTCAGTGTTCTGTTGTCATCCATTATCAATCTATGAAATTAAATACAATATTTTAACTGAGCATCTATGTACTAAACATTAACTATTCAAGTACCTACCTGAAAAGAATAAACCACATATATTATATTATTTATTATATCCTTGATTGATCCATGGCAGCTTCCGATTTAATTGGTACCTATTCATTACGTATCAATGAAATATAGTGTTCCGTTTTCCAAGGATCTAATTCAATAAATTAATACTTTACTAATTCTGCTATGATAATGAGATAAAACTTTAAACAAATAACAAATTGACAAATACTTTCAATTAAATATAAGAATAAATGTAGTATTAAATAAGACATTATGAATTGATATTTCAACGATTATTATCTTGACCTATTTTTACGCAGATGTCAGTTAATGTATTTGTGAATTTATGAATTTACATTTTATTTTTACAACTTTTTTGATAGATAAGTTCTTTAAATTAAATAATTATTAAATAACCATTATTGCTATTGGATTAAAATTATGAATTAATTAAACCTATAGTTGACATATTGTCTAATTGGACCAAATATTTATAAATAATAATATAGATTAATATGCGAACCAAGCAATGAATAAAATCTCTATTTATTTTGCACCGACTATTGCATCATACATTATATGTTGTAATAGAGTATGCTTAAGAATATATATTTTATATTTTATATTTATAAAAATAATTTTATTTTTATATTTTATATTTTTATATTTATATTTTATACAAAGGTATAATTATTAAAATGTATTTGTAAAAGTTACTTAGTATTTACTATTGTTTCTTTGGACGTACAAAATATTTCCTTAAATTGTTAAAACTTTCGTTCTTCTGATGTCCAGTGTTCTGTTGTCATCCATAATAAAACTATAAAATGAAATACAATTTTTTATCTGGACATCTATAAATATTCAAGTACCTACCCAAAAAGAACCTGATAAGAATAAAAAAATATATTATATTTTTTTTTATATCCTTGATTGATCCGTGGCAGCTTCTGACTTGATTGGTATTTCTCACATATTAACGAAATGTTGTTCTTCGGTTTCCAAGAATCTATATGAATTAAATAATATTTATCTAGATCTGGAGGTTATGGAAAAAAGTAATAAGCTTAGTGGAATAATATATCTCTAAATCTGTTATTTCAATGTTTAAGGAAAAATTTGATCTCTTACAATGGTATAAGTGTTAGATTAGATTTTTTATTTAATTTTCATATGACCACCGGTAATGGAAATACAATATAACATATATAGTAATAATCATAATAATGGATTGTGTGCAACAATATATCTGTTAATTTTAATTAGGTTATGAATTAATTTGATTTTTTTGTCATTGATATTAAATGTCCACGTCCAGTGTATCTATCTATGATATTGCCTCGTCCATTGCTGTGTGTATATCTTCGACGGTTCTAGGGAATCTCCTATTTTTACTTTCGCTGACTATGGGATGCATTTTCTGTGCCTCCGCTCTGTAGTCACATATTAGGTTCTCTATTATGCGCAATTTGTGCATCATTTTGCCCTGGCCTATACGTATACGATTCAGTCTAATCCATAATCTGTGAGGAATGAACGATCTTTGTTATACTGAATGGGCATCTTTGACTAAATTCTCGTTGGTAGAGAGGTTGCATTTCCATTCTGTCTACCATATTGAAGGGATCTAGACATATTTTTGGTTTTATTGATTTCATCCTTTTTAGGGATCGTTATCGTGATTTGAGTCTTGGTTCTCTTCTCCATAATTATGGATTGGTAGGTTTGTTTTATACGCATTTTTTCAGCAACCCTCAGTACAGAGTTTTGTCTTCTGATATGTGGGGGTTCAATGTTGGCTTGGACTAAAAGCCATTGTGTTGGTGGAGAAATTACTTTCCCTGAAATTTAACGCATATTCTTGCGTAGTTTCTCGTCTACTAGATTACAGTGATGATTGTCTTTCCATATTGGGACGCAGTATTCAGCCACCGAGTATACAGAGGCATAGTTGAGTTTCAGAGGTCTTGACTGGAATTGGCCAAGGTATGAAAAGCTAATTTAGATATTTACAAGAAGTGGGTTTTAAGTATATACTTAATCTTCTTCGAATGTTCCGTGTATATCAGAAGGTCTAGATATGATGTCCAAATAAAACGATAGTGGGTCATGTCTTGTTATCTGGCCACAGAAGTTTACTGTTAAATTTTGATTTACTATCCTATTAATGAGGTTAAATGTGGAACCTACAGTTTTTAATGGATTAGGTTTTTGTCTCTAAATCATAAATTAATTTTCGAGTGTATGCAAATCTTCTTCTAAGGCATTCTAACGTGCTATACTCTTTGTTTTGTCTTATAAGGCAGATATCGTATGCGTATAAAAATATTTGGGAAAATTTCTCTAGAAGATCATATGTATATATTAAAAAGTGCTGGGGCAAGTAATAATCATTGAGTCAGGCTGTTATATAGCACCAGTGATTTGCTGAGTTGACTTCCCAGGAGAACTCTGAAATTTCTATTACTTACGCTATTATCAAAGAATCTAAGCAGAATGTTACATGGGATGATTTTGGACACTTTAAGTAGTAACCCAGGTTTCTGTATGGTGTCGTACGCAGCACTTATGACAATAATTGATGCCCCCATTTTTATTCCATTATTGTAACCTTTTCCCACGTATGAGGTAATTTCGAGGACCTGGTCATATCATCTTTTATTAGGACAGAAGCCGGTTTGGAATTCTGGGTTGATATATTTGATTAATGGTTCAATACGAATTTATTATTTCCCAATCTATTTTTATAACTTTTTTAAACGATCTTGCTTTTAAATTCAATAAATATAAAATAACCATTATTTCTATTAGATTAAAATTGTGTATTAATTGAACTTAGAGTTGACATATTGACTAATGGAACTAATTTTTTTAAGTAATAATATAAATTAATTAAGTTCAATTAATATGCAAACCAAGCAATGAATTAACTATCTATTTATTTTGCACTAAATATTGCTTCATACATTGGTTGTAATAGAGAATGTTTAAGAATCAATTTGATTTAATACAAAGTTATACATTTAGATTGTATTATTGATAAGTATTTAGAATTTACCATTCTTTACTTGGACCAAAGAATGAACTAAAATATTTAATTAAAATTTTGAAACTAACAATATTCTGTTGTTGAGTGTTCTGTTGGCATCCCTTATCGATCTGTAAAATGAAAATAAAATGAAATACAATATTTTAACGGAACATATTTATGTTAAACATTAAATGTTTAAGTACCTAAAATATGTAAAAACAATAATATAATATTATTATTCCCTTGATTCATCCTTGGCTGCTTCCGATTTGATTGGTATTCATCGCATATTACTTGATATTCGTTCTTTGTATTCCAAGGCTCTAAATGAATTAAATTATATTTTAGTACTTTTGTAAGTTAAGGAAATAAACAATAAATTAAGATAAATTATATTTTAGTAAATCTGCTTTGATATATAAAATAAACAGTAAACTAATAACAAATAGCTATGTACATTAAATACAATATATGAATTTATATAATTTTATGTAAGACATTATGAATTTAAATGGAGGACAGTTCCTTTCCATCGAGCTCTTACAAGTATGCGTGCATTATTTTTGCAAGTGTATATGTATAAATTTATACTCCTTGAATTCTTCTTTCGACTTTTTTTTACATATTAAGACTTCCTTGATATATATCCTTGCACCAAATGCTAATATTTGCTACTATGATTTGTTCACTTTATTTCTTGGGTTATTCTCTTCATTTACTGAGTTTACAATTCTTCTGTTCTTGGCGTGCAATTCATCACATGTGAATATTGGTGGATGCGCATCATCGACCAGATGGCCACAATACTAGCAACCAGGAGAATCAAGCTTATCTAGCCTATGAAGATAGTGCACAAAACAACCAGGGCCTGATAAGTGTACCAAATGATGGATTTGATCGCCATGTTCTCATACCACTTTTTCACGTTGATCATGAGTTTTTACATCGACCGGCATTAGGATACCTCTTCCCAATGCTCTGCCACTGCCACAGTAGGTTAGACTTGACCCTAATACAGGCTATTAAGTTTTGGTGTAGAAAAAGCTGGCATCAGAGACTTTAAGGAAATAAAAATTTTGAGGGAGACTTATTTGTAATAGATCTTCGTATAATATATTCCACAATGTGGCCCAAAGATGGAACCTTAAGAGACACCACAGAAATGCTCCATTTTATTTTGTGATCCGTTAAGTAGCTCTCCATCATCCTGCATTAATGTTTTAGGATGCCTATTTTAGGATCAACGAGGTTGAGTTAAATACATTTTTTATGTCTAGTTAAAGTCTAGTTAAAGAATTCCAGTTCTATTAGCTTGTTTGCTTCTACTGTGTTAATCATTTCACCGGTAGTGGACCTACCTTTTCCGAAATCGTCACTTTGCCCGTTATTGAACCCTAAGAAACGTCATCTAAGTTTGTTCACAAGTAGTTTTCCCATGTAATCCAAAAGTCGTAGAAATCTATACATGATGGAATATTTAACGGATTATACCTTTTTCTGACTAGTACTAGTCGAGCTGACTTCCGTGTTCTGATAACGTATCCCTCTACCAGACATGTTTTGTAGATATTAACGAGTACTTCTGTCGACTGTTGAGTATGTATTTTATGGATTTATAGGGGATGCCATCCATTTCTGTTATGATCTTATTTTTCAGTGAACGGAGGCTAATATTAATTCGCCCCCTCGATGGGATTTTGTTCCGCTTCGCGTATTGTTTCCAGAGACCAGTGTCCTATAGATCAGGGGTGTCCAACCTTTTGTGAAGACTGGGCGATATCATATGGTTAAAAGTTGTTGTGGGCCACATACTTTTTTATTATAATTATTAACTACACAATTAATTGATGGTTATTAAATTGAAGTGAGGGCCGCATTGAAATATATCCCGGGCCTCAGATTGGACACCTCTGTTATAGATCTGTTTTAGTGATGCGGGAGAAAAAAATTAGATTATTTTCTATAGTGTATTTGGTTTGTTGATGCTCGGTATAGGAAGTGGTCATATTAGAAATTTTCCTTCCAGACATTGTCCTTACTTCCTAATAGCTTTTACCAGCTTAAATTGTCCTCCTTGGCTGTCTCTTCATCCAACGTGGATACTAGTGGACCATACCGTTTATTTTTCCTTTGAAAGGTTCTCTGCAGAAGGGTTGACTGTTTTTCTTAGTATCCTGATTTCCAAAGATCATCAGCATACCTATTTTATTCTGCTACTTGCAGGGGTGAAAATGATGCACTTATTTTGAATGCATGTAGTGAACGCTGTAACATGCTCCTGGGCATACTGAATAGATTTAGCTACATATAGGTATTCATGATTGATAGCCGCGTCTAGATTTCTCAGGTCGACTTTTTTCTAGTTCTGGGAACACCTTTCTTTAGGTCCCTTTTTAATGTGTCAAAGAATATATAATTGTGATCTCTCAGTGATACCTCAAGTACCACCCATTTTGTTATTTTATAGGATTGAATGAAGCTATTTTCCCGTGTTACAAATTGCGGACATGAAGTAGAGAGCATCCTCTCTTTTACAGTTGGATTTTGATCGCCAATCTAAGCGATTTGTGTTGAAATATCCTGTCATCAAAACATCCAATGTGGTACTTCTGATACATAAACCCAATCTGCCTAGGAAGTCCTAGTATTCAGTGAGTGTGAAGTTGAGCGACCAATAGCATGATTACGTTTATTTGTCATAAGCCGCCATGACCTATCTAAGACCAGTTTCTCAAGCCTAAATCATTTAGACGAGCGTTGCTGACGTTTACGATAGCGGCCCTGTTTATTGTGTCTGTAAACTATTGTTGTACTTCATTTTTGTTATATTCTGAGGTAATAAAAAATTCACTTTTTCTGTAGCGAAAGGCTCTGGGTTACTTTGACGAGCCTTAGGTTAATTTTCAAGAAATGAGTTGTTTCTTTCGACTTTGTAAAGATTCCTCGTGGACATGCCTAAATGCATGACACCAGGGGCTGTCTGCGAAGTGGTCTTCGGTAGTTTCGTCTTATTGTAATACCTAGTAGGCTTTTTACAGTCGAGGCTCTATTGCTCTTTATCACTACATCTCCAGCAGAAAACGTTTAGACACTTTGTAGCCACTTCTGGCGTAGTCGTACCCATTTCATCTAAAACATTTTGTGACCTCCAATGTTCTCCTGACTAAGCACTTTACATATCTAAGTTTAGAAGATAACAGCACTGTAACCAGGTTTGGTGGTAATATTATGTCAATATTTGCACTTATAAAAATAATATATTTCAGCAATTTTGAGAGACAGTAAGAAAAACTTAAGTGGAATTTCCTGTTAAATTTACAATTCATTTCTCCCAGCAAAATATTCTTTAATAACAGTTAACCAAAAAAAAAAAATTTAAAAAAGAACGGGATGGATCTCGCTTTGATGTACAGTTTGGAGTGGAGTGGACCTCGTTCATATGATAGGTCATTAAAATAGATTTGTTAAATCTGAACGCAATGCTAAATATCATTACATACGAATAACGATTTTATTTGTAAGTCTACAATAGGTATATTATATTTTAAATATAAGATAATATAAATATTCGCTGTTCAAAGGCTTATTAAAAAAATTATGCCTATGGATTTCAATAATTTGTGAATGACAGTAACAATAACTTTTGTGGAACCCTCTATTAAATTTTCACGTATTTTTTACTAACAACATTTTTTTATCAAAATATAAAATATAAATAAAAAAAATCGAATAGGTATTTAAATTTATAAGTTACTTAAAAATTGTATATTGATTATGAAAAAAATTATTTATTGAAAATGCCAATCTAAACAACTGGTAAATGTCTAGAATTTCTGCAACTTATACTTTTTGAATACTTATATAGATAAGCTTTTGTTAAAATTATGAACCTTCAGGTATAAATACCAAAAACTTGATATTTCGCGATTTTGACATGTTTCATACAAATTGTATCTTTAGGAGCTTATAAAGAAATTTAAGTAAAATGATTTTTGAATTTTTAATAGTGAGATAAGTACAACTCATATTAAACTTTGTATTTAATTTTCAAGATTTTTTGAACGGCTAAATTTTTTTTATCGATATTTTAACGAAAATATTTTGAAAAATGAATCGTTGTTTGGTCAAAAAAAATTAAAATACTTCGACAACCTAAATATGTATAGCAAACAATAATATAAATTTTTGTAAAAGTTTCCAGTATTTGTAATTTTTCGTTATTATGTTAGATCATTAAAAAAAAATTTTATTTGTGGAATCTTTTACTAAATTTTCAAGTATTTTGTGTTAGCAAAATTTTTTTTGTCATTAATTACAAAAAAAAAAAAAAACTAAAAATCAAATAATTCAAATACTAAAAATAATTTTAGTATTTTGAAAATAAAATAATGTAAAACCAATACTAATCGAAATAACTGGTAAACGATTTTATTACTTATATTTTTTGAACACTAACAAATACCTAAAGTCTAAACTTCAAACGTTCATAAAATTTTTGCTGAAAGTTTGGTAGAACATTTTAGTTAGTTTAACGAGTTAGTTGTACGATAAATACTATTCCTGCCCAAATTTTTAGTGGAAATTTTGAATCATTGTGGATATAATTGTCTACTATAGGTAGTCAGTAAATTTTGTAAGATTTTTATTTATAGACTGTATTTTAGCTAATTCATCGGCAAAGCAATCCCCAAATGATTGCGGATTTAGAAATGGCAATCCAAATCCATAGGTTAAACATTGGGCTATATCTAATTTTCCACATACTCCGACGAAAGACCAAACTTTTTTATAGTTTTATACCAAGATTGTCCTAGATGAAACCGACAATCACGAACTTCAATAGCCAAACTTCATTTATCGCATTCTGTATAGCTATTTCAAAGACAGCATAAATGCTTTCTAAATTAAATTCCTTATTATATTAATTATTCGAAAAATGTTTACATTTTGTGTGTAATATTATGAGAACTCCTTGTTAAATAATAATATTTAACAGTTTTGGGAGCCAATTTAAATACATCTGGAAGTCAATTCAAGGGTCGAATTAATATTGACCCAAAATTGGGAGCCAATTCAATGGTTGCTTTTTTAAATTCTCCCCACCCCTCCTGTTATTGCGGTCCAGCTTCAGTACTAAGTGTATTGCAACTTGCAGGATTAAACTATTGTTATAAAAAGTATAGTTGGGTTTAACTTAAGATTTAAGAAGTATTTAATTTTAAAATTAAGGCTGTTGTTTGTATTACTTACCAATTATTGAGTAATTTCATTGCAGATTTTCATTTTGCGTGGTGTTTTCTCATTGTGTATCTTGTATGATATTAATTGTTGTGGTTGTTGTTGGTTAAATATTTTGGTGTTTTATATTAAATTTATTTATAATATTAACTTAAAAATATACTCCATTAAATGTAGTATTAAGGATTAACAAAATTTGTTCAATTTTATAATGGTTTTTACAAATTTTGTTGAATTTTTTAAAATATTTGTTCAATTTTAAAATTATTGTTACAAATATTGTTGAATATTTTTACAATGTTTATTCCAAGTTTTTTTGAAAAAAATTTCAGAATAATGTTTTTATATCATTGGATTGAGCTAAAAAACGATTAATCATTTCTAAAATACAATACATTTTTTTATCATCAATATTCTTATTTAGTTCTAAAGATCAACAAATATTTGTTCAAATTTAAAATTAGTTGTACAAAATATTGTGGCATATTTTTACAATGATTGATCCATTTTTTTTTACGAAAAAATTTCAAATCATTGTTTAACTGTTTTTCATAAAACTGACGTATAAAAATTATTAACATTTACAAAAGAAATAAAAAAATTACTTACCTTTAATTTCCTTTGACACGATGCGTTATCATTCAACTATACGAGAGAAAGTAAAGCTCGGTGGCCCAGTGATTAGGTGTCGACTTCTCGGCACGTAGGGTCGTAGATTTAAACCTGTATCGTCCCTAAATTTTTCAGTCGCAATTTTACACCTATAACATCTGGGGTGCGAGACCATGTCAAGTGGCTCCTCAAATAGGTATCACTGATATTCCACCATGACTAATGGCTAAATCGGAGGATGATAAAGCAGACAGCGGTTATATAACGGCAGCTTCACAAAGCTGTCCGTCCACATTACTCGCTTTTAAATCATGCCGGGTGACATATCCCGTAATTAGCATTGCGGACTGATGTATTATTGACGAACGCGTTTTAAGAAAAATCGTGCTGGGAATCGACCAAACCAACCACTACTCATTCTCAAAAATATCCTCTGTCAACTCGCTCGTGGCTGCTTAAAGCACCGCAGCACTCATCACACAATTCAACGCTCTAACGAACACCCGACTACAGCAAATCAGCTGCATCACTCAAACCCAAAACCTCCACATTGACAATAATTTACAAAAACTTTTTCCATTTTAAAATGATTGTAATAAATATTGCTGAATACTTATACAATGATTGATCCGAGTTTTTACGAAGAAGTTTAAAATCATTGGATAAAGATGAACGTTGAAGGGAAAAGGGGAAGAGGGATACAAAAAATAGATGGTTGAATACGATTGAGAATGATTTGATAGCTGTTGGTGTGTACATAGGGTAAATGTAAAAAAACGAAACCAATGGAAATTTAGGACAAGGGTGGCTGACTCCAAATAAGCGAAGGAGAAGCAGAATAACTAAAAAAAATAAATATTACTTAATAAATTAAATGGAATAATAATAGGTACTTATTTGACTAATTAATTCTTAATGAGCATTTACATATTACATTTCATATACATTATACATACTTATTAATAATTATATAAAATAAATAAACAAAGCTCATAAAATAGGTAATAGTGCAACATATAAAATGGCCAGTGTTGCAAATTATCTAGTCATGATAACTTCATCTTGATAAAATTATTACATAATCTATTTTTTTTTTTAATCTAGTTAAATATTATAGCAATACTAAGAAAATAATAATTATACTAGATAAAAAATGGCCAATAACTTGCCAAGCACCGGAGTGGTTCAAATGTTTTTATAAATTAAATAATCTCATATTTTTGTATTAATAAATTTATAATCAAATCAATGGATTTATTTTATATTTTTAAAATAAAAATATTGTATATAATACGAGTTTAGTGTTAACTCTCACATATTTCTATAATGTGGTTATGAGTATCACATGCTGAAAGCCGCACAAAAAATATATTCAAGTTTATAAATAGTTTCTAGTCAAGCCATTGATGTTGTTTCTTAGAATCAGTTGAGATGGTAAATTATCAAGTATAGAACGAAAATCATTTACAAAAGTTATAATTAAAACGGACTTGTAAAACTCTAATTCTAACGTTTACGATAATATAATTTATAAATTTGAAGTATTGTAAGCCAAATAAAAAATGTTTACTAAAACCTATTGTCAATTTGTTAATTTATTTTATTAGAGTTATAATTAAATATTGTGTTTATTCGAGGAATAACATATTAATTAATAAATATGAATTGATAGTACATTACATTGTTTATAGTAAAATTGAAAATTATTTATCTATTATTTTATCTAGATAAATTTGTGTCTATTTTATCTTATCTAGACAAACATATCTTAAATAAATAAATACATCTTACTTACGTCAAAATATGACACTTGTAATAATAATATTTATATATCTATTTAATTAATAATATTTAAGAATATCTGAAGGTATGAAAATTATTAGATATGTACCTAAAATAATTAAATTGTATTCATCAAACCATATGTAACATTTGATTTAGAAATCCAAAAATGTAGATTGCTTCTGATCTGTATACAGAAAATTTTTTTTAAAACATAGATCTAGTTGGATGAGGGTTTTGATCTGACAAGCTTTTGGTATTAAGAGATTATCACAGAAAAATAGAATATTATGTTCACCATCATGAGTATTAATCGACTATTGCTTTTAATTTTAAAATTGTCATTGATTGTAAATTATAAACTTAAATTTGTGTTTGTATAAAGAACTATTGAGGCAATGATTTATAATTAATAATTGCAGATATAGAATCTCGCAACAAATTAACAATTTACGAAAATGAATTAATAAATCAGTATAAACTATAAACTATATATATATATATATATAAATTTTCGTATATGTGTTAAGTTATGTTGATAATTTTAAATTTATAATTAATTGCAGGAATGCTTATGCTACAAGTATAGTTCTGACTCAGTGATTGACAAAGTAAAAGACGATTGATTGATGTTTCACAAGTTATCAAATATCAATAAAAAAAATTCAATGTACAGAAATTAAATAATCAAATTTTGAACATTAAATTAATTTGTTATAAAATGTATATTAAGTGATATAAAAATTATTTAATAGACAATTAAATCTTAGATTATTTAATTTTTGTAATTTTATTGTTTTTTTTTTTTTTATTTCAAATAAAACGATGCTTAATTAAAATTAAAATTGTACGAAATATCTTCAATTTAAAATCAATTAGTGAGTTCAAATCATTAATCTTCAAAAAAATAATTATAAGCATGTTGTAGTAGGTTTAAACTATAAATGAAACGACATCGTTCTTTTATGGATAAATTAAAATTAAATATATTTGATATTAAATAATTACGACAGTTATTTATTTAAAATATCTGAAACGAGATGATATTATTTCAGATTTTACTGTCATAAATATATTTTATAAGATGAGTGATATAGCTGCTGATTGAATATTTTATTGTTGAGTACTAAATTAACTAATAATTTTTAATCAAATATTTATTTGAATCTTATTGTATTTCTTTAACCTGTTTTCAACAAAACTATCAAGGCCATATAGATAACCATCAACAATTTTACTTAACATCAAACAGTGTTTTCAAAGTACATATACAATTTCCCATTTACTATTAAATATCAACGAATTTATAAAAGTAATTAAAAGAGTAGGTAATTTATCGGATCACAGAACTGTTTTATTGTCATAATATTTAGCCGGTTATCAAAAGTAGGAAATAATCGAAAGAAATCTATTGATTGTTAATTATCGACAAAGAGTATATGTATTTAAATATGTTTAACTAATCGAACAATCGATTAATCGATTGTGGTTGATTAATTAATTAACCAAGTGTTGACCATTAGATTACGGTCGGTTAATCAAGAAACGAATAATAAAGTACCACAAGTCAATAAACGACTATAGTGTATATAGTGACTATATAATATATATTAGATAGTGTCACCTAATCAATTAATCGATTGTACTATAAATCGATTAAACAATTAATCAAGTATCAATCAATAAATTACGTTCATTAAATTGAATAAAAAATTTATCAGTTAAATCGATTATGGTTAGTTCATCGATTATGATCGGATGACCAATTATGGGCAGTTAATCGATTAGTTTAATCAACTTTTTGAATAAAAATTATATGTGTCGATAAATGGATAAACGAAATATTTGAAAGTATCAATCAACCAATAACTATCGGTAAATTGATAAATTGATTAATAAATTGTTGATTATTCGATCACCGAATCAATGATAAATGTCAATAATCGATGGCTATTGGTTACTTTGTAAATCAAGTGTCGATTAATCAATTATGACAGGATAATCAATTACGGTAAATTAATGAATTGCAGTCCATTAACCGATTAATCAACAAAGTCGATTATCGATTAACAAAGTGTCAATTATTCGATTGACCGATAAATCGAGTTTGTCAATCAATCGATTACTGTCGGTAAATTGATAAATCGATTATTCAATATATAATAATTCGTTTATGGTCAATAAATAAAATTTAGTCATTTTATCAATTGTGCTATGTTCAATGATTATAATAGAAATAGAAGGTTGATTAATCCAATATCACTTAATCAGCTAAACAGAGAATTCAATCAATCGACTATGGTCGGTAGGTAATTCAATTTATCGATAACGTTGGCTAAATTGTTTAAACTATCATAATCGTTTAAAAGATTAACCGATTAATCAATCGATAAATGTCAGTAAATTTACAAATTGGTTATTCAATATTTCATAATTCAATAATGATCAATATATCGATTTTAGTCGTTTTATCAGTTGTGTTTTATTAAATGATTAAAAAAATGTGCATATACTATGAAGCCATTAAGTCAAATAATCGTTTAATCTATTATATTGGGCTATACGATTACGGTCGGTTAATCATTTTTGATCGTATTATCATGTATTGATCAGTCGATTAATCTTAAAACATTTAATAAATCGGCCTAACGTGACAATTATCGATTAATCAAGTATCCATTAATCGGCTAATCGGAGGTTTCAATAAATTAAATTTGATCGGTAAATCAATAAATTGATTACGGAGAGTAAATCATTCAATCTATTATGATTGTATTGAGTATCGGTCAATCGATTACTGTCGGTAAATTGTTTAACTGTTATATCAAAAGTTGATTATTCGAGTTTAGTCGACACGGCTATAGAATATATGGTTGCGCTACGGTCCTAGAAAAAACGGAATGAAATGTTCTTATAAAATTAGACAAATACCTTTCATATATTTTGTGAACTACCTGCCTAATAACAGCACTCCCATCAGCACTGCGGATTATTAATAATGATATTAATTGTCACGGGTAAAGATAAATCAAAATATATATATATATAGCGGCAAAAATGAGTACAAAAATAATCCACAAGGATCTCTAGCAGCAAGAAGGTATTTGTCGATTTTGATAAGAACATTTTTGGACGTTATTCACTGCAGCCCAATACAGGCCGTCGTGCAACCATAGTATCTACCTATAGCCGTGATAGTCGGTAAATTTATTTTAGTCGGTTAAACAATATTGTGTTTATTAAATGATAATAAAACAGTGTGCATCAACTATTAAGGACAATTATTTTTTAAATTGATTATTGTACGTTGAAAGTTTACTGTCAGTTAAACAATTGTGGTCGAAAAACCAATAAAACAACTATCAATTATTCGAATGACCGATCATTTAAATGTGTAGATCAGTCGATAACTGTCTGTAAATTGATTCATCGATTGATCAATTCATATAATATTTCGATTATGGTCGATAAATCGATTTGAGTTGGTTTATCAATTGTGCTGTATTAAATGAATAAAAAAGAAGTGTGCATTAACTATTTAAGTCAGATAATCGTTTAATTGATTATGTTCTGTTACACGACTACGGTCGATTAATCCAATATCACTTAATCGGCTAATCAGAGGTTTCAATCAATCGATAATGATCGGTGAGTCAATTTATCGATAACGTTGGCTAATTCCTATCATCTATCATAATCGTTTATACGATTAACCGATCAATCTAAGCATTAACTTAATTATTATCAAAAGTTGATTATTCGATTATAGTTGTTAAATCAATTTTAGTTGGTTTACAAATTGTGCTCTATTAAATAATTATAAAATAAGTGTGCATCAATTGATTTATGTCAGTTAATTGTTTTAGCGATTACGTTCGGTTAATCAATTGTGTTCGATTAATCGGTTAATGTACAAAGACAATCATCGTTTAAACAAGTGCAAATTAATTGATTGTCCGATAAATCAAATGTGTAGATTGATCGATAAATGTTAGTAAATTTACAAATTGGTTATTTAATATTTCATAATTCGATTATGGTCAATAAATTGATTTTTGTCGGCTTGTCTATTGTGCTATATTAAATGATTAAAAAAATGTGGTCGAATAATCAAATATCATTTAATCGGCTTATCAGAGGTTTCAATCAATCGATTATGATCGGTAAATCTATTTATCGATTATGGTAAGTAAATTGTTTAATTGATTACGCGTTCAGTAATCTTTTGTGATCGTTTAAACAATTAATATAATGATCAAAAGTATCGATTACTATTGATAAATTGAGTGATCAAAACTTGATTATTCAATAATGTTCATGTAATCAACTTTGGTTAATGAAGTAATTTATCAGATGTCACTTAATCGATTAATCAATTGTCTTCAAATCGATTAACCAATTTATGAAGGATTGATTGATTTATTGTGGTCGATTAAGCGGTGATGGATACTTGTTGAAATTACAATCGATTAATCGTTAAAACATTTTAAAAATATATTAATTGAAACAGTGGAATAGCACTACAACATTCCCGTATTCTACCTATAATTAATAACAATTTATTCTTTTTTAAAATTATAGTTATGAATATTATTAAATCTTTTTACCTTATGTATTCAATTAAGAAGGATTGGCTAATAAATATCATACTAGTTTTTATCAATTAGTCTCAATATTTTATCTTACATAACCTATTCTACCTTTATATAACCTAAGCTAATTTATTATCATTCGTTTATTTTTTCTGACTTTTTTGAACTTAAGTCTAATTCTTTTGAACATATTAAGTATACTATTAAAGTTTGATCTATAATTTCAAGTGATAAACAGTTATAATACAAGTAACAGTTGAATGCAACAGATGTGAGACAGACTAGTGAGAGCGAGCAAAAAGACAGGACACAGGAAATATTAGTTACGGAAGTTACTTGGCTTTGTGCTCTTTGTATACAGTTGGTTGTTTATCTATGACATAATCATAGAATCTTAGAATACCTAGAATCTAACTTTCTAATTTACTGTATAACATAAAACATGTAGGTAAATATATTAGTTTAATTTCGAAAAATGTAATATTTTATGGATTACTAAATGTATCTTATTTACTGGATACTTAAAAAAAAGAAGTAAAAGATTTTACATTTGCTTCAGAATTCTGAAAAATTTGATGGCATCTGATCCCTTAGAAGAAACATTAAATAATACATCTGAACCCTTTGTAATAAATCAGCAAAATTGTTGAATGTGGTGACGGCCTTGTAAGCTTTTGTAATTGAAAGCTTATCAGTTATCACACAATATCATACTAAGAAATATAAGTATTTTATAAAAGTTATACTTTTCATTATTTCATTAATTAAAATTGTTTAATTATTTGAATTTTGTGTAAGTATTGAAGAATAAGATAATGATTTCTTATGTTCAAATTAGATTTTAACATAATTATAAAAGCTTAAATAAAAATGAAATCATTCCGATCTTTAATCATGCTTATGATATGATTGTTAAGAAATATAAGTTTTATTAATAAAAGATAATTATTGAATTTATTTTAACATTAGTACAGAAAAGTATGAATATTAAATCAATGTTTATTTTATTAAATTTCGAAAATAAATTATTATTGTGGAATATCAAGAAAACACAACATTTTAAAATGAAATAAACTTTTAAATAATTAAAACGATTATTAAAAGGAAAAAGTTCATGACGAAATAGTGAATAAGATAAAGTGTTTATATTTTACTCTATCAATGGTGATTAAATTGAGGTCACATATAGGTGGAATATGGGGTGAATTCAAACGTCATTATTGTCTGCAATGTTTTGATTTATTTAAATATATACAGGAATAAAATCGAGCTATATAATATTATTTTATGTAGGAAATCAAAATTATTTTTTATTGTACTAAATAAAAATTACATTAGTTTTTCTCTCCTGAAATTCTGTATAAATATTAAGAGAATAAGTACAATACTTATTTAAGTTATAAGATTATGTTTTAAAAAAAATATACGAGACTTATATGTATTAAGATTTAATTAATTTAATGGTTAACTTTATATCAATCGAAATACCGGAAACCATCTGAAGTTTTCGTTTTAGAAATACTTAATGTAATAATAAATAATAATGAATGTGATAATTGAATGGAGATTAATTTTTAGTATTGTTCTGTTTTTAGAAGCAAATAATCATAAAAAATGCGCGTATATGAAAGTTTTATGTAAAATTTAGGTAACAACGAAGGTATTAGCAAATCTGACAATCAACCCCACACTCCAAATAATCACCACTGAATTGACTAGGGTCCGCGGGTTCGTCAATCCCGAATACTTTGTTATTACACCAAAGTACCCCCTGCGGGAGTACACTGTTGAATTTCAATCATCGACGTACGCTAGTACTCCGCATTGTCTTCTGTTCTCTCCCAAGTTTATCCCACCATATTTTTTCTGAGTTTTTCTAACTACCATTTCTAATGCTATATTAAAGAGTATTGAGGATAGGGTATCTCCCTGTTGAAGTCCAGTCTCAACTTCAAATTCATCTTATATATGTCGATTGAATCTAACTTTACATCTGGTTTTATTCATAGATAATTTGATCATTTTCACTATCTTAGCTGGTATCCCAAAGGTTATAAGTGTATTCCATAGTACTTCTCTATTAATTGAATCATAAACCTGTTTATAGTCAATAAATAGTAGATGTAAATCATTGTCGAATTCATAATGTTTCTCAACTAGTTGTTTAGCAGTGAAAATGTGATCTATAGTGAACTTACCACTCATAAAACCACATTGGTAGTCTCTAATGATATCTTTTATGTAAGGTTTTATTCTGTGTAGTATGAGACCTGAAAATACTTTGTATATTGTATTTAACAACGATATTCCTCGGTAATTTTGGTAGCTTGATCTGTCTTCCTTTTTATAAATTGGACAGATTATTGCTAGTTGCCATTCTTTTGCTATTTCTTCTTTATGCCATACATCTCTGATTAATTTTCCTACTTCACTTATTAATTCCTCACCAATCACCACCATACATTAAGAGATTTCCAGCTAAGCCATCTTCCCCTGGCGATTTATTGTTTTTAAGTGTGATTATGGTTATTCTAACTTCGTCGTCAGTTGGTTCTACGTCTTCAGGTCCTGCTGTATAGTACTCAATTTGCGTATGGTTTTGGTGCGTTTGTGGGTTCAGTAGTTCCTCCAACACTTTCTCAAATTTTTTTGCAATTTCTTCTCCTTCTGTTACAAGTTTTCCATTTTCTTCTTTCATTATCTCTGTTCTGGGTTTATATCCCGTTTTTAATTCTTTTGTTTATTTGAAGAAGTGTCTCGGGTTCGTCCTGTTGTTTTCAATCTGTTTTATTCTTTCCTTTTCCCATAACTGTTTTCCCCTTTTTATGATATGTTTAGTTTTTCTAAGTTTCTGGGCAAAATTTTTATTGTTTTCTGTGTTTGGGTTTGTATGCATCAATGATCTCGTTTTATCCCTTTCTTTAATTGCGCTTTGACACTTATCGTTAAACCATTTATGCTTTTGTACTTTTTTCTTTTTTGCTAGGCGTTCCAAAGCAGTTATTTTTATTATTCCCCCTAATTTTTTCCAACGGGTTTCAATATTTTCTGCTTCTATTCCGCTTTTTAATTTGTTTTTTAGTTAATTGTTGTATTATTTTGACATTTCAGAGTTTTTTATGTTATCTATATCGACTTTTTCTTCTATTATTATTCTTTTTTTCCATTTTCATGGTAGTTTAATTTGTATTTTTACTTTAACTAAGAAGTGGTCTGACTGAGTAGATACTCGACGATAGATCCTGACATCTTCTATAATATTGTTGATCTTCAAATCTGTCATGATATGATCAATTTGGTTTTTGGTACTACCTCCGGGTGAGACCCATGTTTCTTTATGGATGTTTTTGTGTGGGAAACACGTGCTACTTATCCTTAGTCCTTTAGAAATTGCAACGTTAATTAGTCGGTTTCAATTTTCATTAGAATGAGTATGGAGGCTTTCTTTCCTATTAATAGTCTATACATTTCTTCTTTTCCTATTTTAGCGTTGAAATCCCCAAGGATAATCTTCGGTTGGCTTTTGGCAATTGATTCGAATATTGTGTTCAGGTCATCATAAAAAGCTTATTTCTCGTCTTGTTGCTTGTCTTCTATAGGTGTATAGCCATTTATCAGTATTAAATTCATATGTTTACATTCAACTTGGATATAACATAGTCTGTTATTATACGGCTGAAATCTTTTTATGTATGGTAAGTATCCATGGCTAACAACAAATCCTACTCGTCGCTCATGTCTTTGTCCACCACTATAAAAGATAGTATATTACTTTAATTTTAAATTTCCTTCTCCTGATCATCTAACTTCTTGAATTGCTACTATTGCAATTCCGTATCGTTCTAAATTAGCTTCTACCACTGTTAATGCTCCCACCATGTACAGCGAGATACATTCCAGGTTCCGAGATTAAACTTATCCAAATAATTTTTCATCTGAGGCTTGGTTTTGTGTTGTTCTGGAACCCATATTTTTTCCTGTGTGAGGCGGTCAGCCTCACGCCAAACCCCCATTAATGGAGGGCCCAAAGGGTTGGGGGATTTCTCCCCTCTCCTTGCTAGAATCGTTCGCCTGGAACTTTCCACCAGCAAAGGGCTATTGCAATACTTTAGTATCGGGCGATGGCAGCGCCAATTTCCCTACGCCAATTTCTTAATAGTCTTATCATAATTTAATTTTTCGAGTTGTCGATAACCGTTAGCCGAATGCAGTTTTATTTTAGTTTCATTTAGTCGGCTGTAAAGTTATTATGAGTCTAATTCAAAAAAATACAAATCTGACGATTTCGGAAAAAAAAAACAACTGATTGAAGCGGTTGAAGGAGGTGACAAAAAAACCGATGAGGCCAATAATATTTGACATCCCTTTAAGTATACTGTCTACGATTTTGAAGGACAAAAATTAAATCATTGTTGCGTCATCAAGCGGTGGTAGGAAACGAAACAGTAAAGGTGAGCATCCAAGACTAGAAGAGTGTTTTGTGAAATAGATTAGGCAATGTAGAGAGCAAAATATACCAGTGAGTGGCCTATTACATAAAGAAAAAGAAAAATAATTCGCCAAAGAGTTGGGCTTCGGGTTTTTCTCAGCTAGTGATAGATGATTAACGAATTTTAAGAAAAGAAACGGTATTGTTTTCAAAAAATTTGTGGTGAAAGTTCTAGTGATTTCTCAACTCTCTGTTATTCAAAGTTTTTAATTTGCTCCCTTGTTATTTCGAACTACTCAACAATTTTCAACAGTCCCGTCAACTTCGAATTATCTAGAGTCGATTGTACATGTTAAATAACATTTCTAAACTCATATTTGTTTAAAAATGTATTAATATTAATAAAATTAATACTAATTATGGTCAATGGCCCGCCACGGTCTGTATCCTAAAAAAAAAAAAAAATAAAATAAAAAATTACTAATTATATATGTTTTATATGTCTTTAAATGCTTATAAATTAAACTATACACTATCATATTTATAGTCATGTATTTTGTAAAATAACTTTTTATAAAAGGACAATTTTTTTTTTTTTTGCTTATTCCGGGTTTGGAAGGTCCATTGCCGCTTCTACTATGCCTCTCCACAACTCTATTCTTCACCAGTTGTTCTCCCTCTCTAATTCCCAGAAGCTTGAGGTCTTCTCTAACTAGGTCAGTCCATCGCTGTCTTGGACTCCCTACCAGTCGTTTTTTGTTTGGTTTCCACATTATGACATCATGCACTGTTTGGCCCTCCGCTTTCCAAACATGCCCGGCCTAGCTTATTCGTCTGCTTTTAAGAATTCCCACTATGTTTGGTTCATTGAATATTGCCCTCAGTTCTGCATTAGTTCTTCGTTCGTATATATTTTCCTCAATTTTTTGGCGCCCATAGATTCCACGCAGTATTTTTCTTTCAAATAGTAGTAATTTATTCTCGTTCGACTTTGTTGACGCCCACGATCTACAGACATACAATACTATAGGTCTAATGAGTACTTTATATACAAAGACAGTTATAATTAAAAATGTATGATACAGTATATATAATTAATTAATATTTTAAGTTTAATTGTAATAATTTTTATAAGTTATAACATATTATAATCAATTTATCTTATTTAATGATTATTATTTATTAGTACATATCGATATTAGTATGATAATAATTTTAAATTATTAGTATTAAAGAAATCGAAACATATTTCGAAAAAAAGTATTATTTTATTTACGTATGCACGTAACAGTTCATTTATATTTTACACTCCGTATATCAAACTTAAAATCTATAAAATAAAACATAATAGGTTATTAATTAACAATAATTAATACAAATTAATTCACTAATAATATTATATAGGTGCAAAGGGGAACTTAAATGTTGATATAACTTATGTTTCATTAAGTACAAACGGACGAGTGACTTTATATTTGAAACGTACATAATACTAACATATTAGGTAATTATTTTATAGGTAAATAGGTGATACAAAAATTGGTGATTCGTTACCAAATGGTCATTAGTATAATTTATAAAAGACATCGAAAACCCGGACGTTTAAGTTAACGTACCTATACAAACCACCACTGGAATAATTACAAAACTATTTCTACATGATATACATAGATAAATAATTACATTAGACAAAAAAAAAATCATTACATAGTACACAATAATAATAATAATAATAATAATAATAAATAATAGGCATAGCAAAAGACAACCATTTGTATAAGATATACTCAAATAAATAATTAAGTACCTAACCTAACTTGACACCGAGATTCAGTGAATATTTTGTATTAGGAAGATCGAGCTAATTGACCAAGTATGAATTCATATATTATCACATACTTATTTCAAAAACTCTACCGGCCTAGAACAAAAAAACAATTACATAAAACAATTAATTAAAAATGAATTACATTTGAAGTTAAAGAGCCGTTTTTGAGAAGGATTAACGTATATCGTCATTCGATAGAAGTTTAATCGTGCATTTAGTGATCTCAAATATGAGTCTCTTCAACAGTTATCTGAAGAATCTTATGTAAATAAGCGATTGCTTTTTTTTTGTATATAATATTTTGATTTTTTATATAAATTCAATAAAAACTGAATTAAAATGTTAAACATATATAAAACATATTGATTGTTACTGAAACAGCCCTTTAACTATTTTTGGTACAAAAATAAAAATTCAAATAAGTATTTATATTTAGGAATCAATTTGCTTAGTAAATTAGAAGTATTCCAGTTGCACCAGTGATCGAAGTCCAAAACGGAAAGGTACTAAAAAATTTAGTCATTAAAATTTAATAAAAAAAAAAAAATTGTGTGTGCTTAAGACCATACAACAGAAGTGAAAACTTCTATGATTACAACTTCATAATCAATAAATCAAAGCCCAATGGAAATTAATTATTAATAATACTTATATGGCTGCAGATAACAGATATCTGTTGCGTTGTAAGATTTGATATAATATACGTATTCAGTATTGGTATGGCATATAACATAATCACGTCAATTCTTATCTTCATACAATAATTAATGCTTATATTCAATTCGCAATCTCAAATCAGTAACAAATGGCTCAGACAAATTATATTACAATGTTCCGTACTAAAGCAATACTTCTTTATTATGTTAATATTTATAATTTGTGACTTATTTTTGTGTTAGATTATACAATTAATAATTTATTATTTTTTAATTATTAATTATAAAAGAAAATAATGACGCTCTTTGAAAATAATAATTATGACAGAATGAAAAAAAAATGACGAAAATTTTGTTTTATTTTTCACAAAAAATTTATATTGTTATATTTCTTTTGAAATTATCCCTCTCTCTTTCTCACTGTAAATAACAATATGTTGACTGTAGTATATGTATGTATATATAAAACTCACTGTTTTCATGTAAATATCAATATGTTGACTGTAGTATATGTACCTATGTTGTACTTGTATGTACAAACAACAATCATGAATGATGGTAAAATATTTTCATAAATGATTTAATCAATGTACTCTACGTATCACGCTGTGATTGGTTGAGATTGTATTTCTGCCATGATAATTATCGTTAACACTTTGCTCTTTATCAACATATGGTAGAACGTTAAGTAAGCCGACGCGCATTGGAATTATAACTTATTTTTACTCTCACTCGTTTATTAGATTCCGATTATCAGCTTTTTATTAACCAACTGTCTTTCTCTCTCGCTCTGCTGACTATTCCTCTCATGCTTAGTCGACTCGAGCTGACTTCACCCGAATGAGCATTACATAACTAACGTGACAAACTGACGACTAAGTTTGAATTCAGTACCCATAAAAGTGCTAAATGCGCATTAAGAAGTTTTCATTCAATAGTAAAACATTCATCATAAAGTCAAATGTATCGGCTAGTATAAGATAGATATAGACTAGTAACTCCTGAAAAATAGTAAAATATTCAGCATAAAGTCAAATATATAGGCTATAAATAATTATTATTGTTTTGACAACACTTTACAATTAGATCTTTATGTAGCAAATGATTCATAGTATGTATAATTATTAGTTATTTCATAAATTTATGGAACTTGTTTTTTTTAATAATAAAAAATGTTATGTAATTTTTTGAAAACCAAAACTTATTTGTGGGACGAATTTTATTTTTATTTTATTATTTTTATTATACGGGCTGGGCCCTATTTGAACATACATCATTTGAGTTAACAATAAACATAATAGATACTTAGTACAATAACTTATAACATAGTGTCTTACAATCAAATTATTAACAAAAAAAAATTATTTAAGGCAGGATCTACATTGGCAATTGACATCAGACTTCTTAAAGGTCCATTAGCCATATAGTTGGTAGTAGAATACAGGACATAAAAGAAGAATGAGGAACGAGATGAATGTGATGGAATTTTAAAGTATATTAAAGGAAGCAGGATAGGTGAATCAATGTTATTGTTTAATAATTCTGAAAGAAATTCAATACCAACAATATATCGACGCTCAGCTAAATAAATCAAGCGAAGATTTGTAGCAACCAGCGGCGTATAGTTATGAGAGGCACAAGGAATTTTCAGTATAAATATAGTAAAGCGTAGGAATCTGTGTCGAATACTCTTAAGCTGTCTTGAATAATCAGCAGAATGAGTGTCCCAGATTACAGCCCCATACTTCAGAATGGGACGCACAAATGCACAAAAAAGTGATTTCAACGATAATTGTAGTTAAACGTCTTTAGTTGATCACATGATAAAACCAAAAATTTTGAGAGCCTTGCCACACACATGTTTAATATGTGTACTCAATTCAAGATTTTAACTAAGCATGAAACCTAGGTACATGACACTGTAGACAGCAGGAGAAACAGAATTACCATTAAGGAAGTATGGTGATAAAAGAGGAGAACGGGATTTAATGAAAGTCATAATTTTGTACTTAGGGAAGTTGAGTGTCAAACTCAAGAATTAAACCAATTAGAAAAGCGATTTAAATCAAATTGAGTTTTTCCTATAATCAAGTGATAAAATAGCATAGATAAAGTTTGAGGTCATCATTAAAGCTAAGAAAGCGACAGTGGTGTAAAACACGATGGAGATTGTTGATAAAAAGTGAAAACAGTATTGGCAATAGATGAATCTCTTAAATGACACCTAAAGAAGCCAGAAACAAATAAGATTCAACATTAAAAACCTTTATCCATTGGTACCTGTTACGAAGAAAGGATCTAAACCAAGACAAAGTGGTTCACCAAAACCAAATTCTTTGAGATTACGTAAAAGTGATCATATGATTGACTGAATCAAATACTTTTTGAAAATCGATATAGACTACATTTACATACATTTGACATTGGAAATATTCGTAAAAATATTTATTACTAAATACAAGATAATATTTGGCAGTAGATCGCTTTGGGCGGAAACTTTGCTGTTCCTCAACGAGAATAGAATTAGCAGTTGGTTGAACGAAATTTAGTACTCTGTACTAACGATTCAAAAGTTTTGGAAAAATGTGATTGAATGTAAATGGGTCGATAATTAGACACAATTGATGGGCTACCCAGTTTGGGTATAGGTGTAATTGAACTAAATTTAGAAAAAAATCTAAAAATAGAATCCTTAGAGGGTAGTCAATAATTGATTTCAATTGAAGTAAAAATGTCTAGAGAGGCCATCTGGACAAATTGACCAAACATTATTCAACTTTGATAAACTACGAAATACATAATTAACACTACAGGTGGCATTATTAGGCAAGTTAAAAGCAGAATTATTTGCTTTACCATCATATAAAATTTGTACAGTAGAGTATATAGAGGAAAAGTAATCAGAGAAAAGATTGGCGGTTTCCTGTTCATTTATAGAAGTATATTCGTTAATGATTATTTCCTTGGGCATATAACTACCATAACGGTTGTTCCTAACAAATTTCTAAAAATCATTAGGTTTGGCCCAAAGACCTTTTACCATATGCTCAATATAACTGCGATAACATTTTTTCGTCACATACTTAAGTTTAGCCCGCAGTAAAGAAAATTCACGATAGTCAATAATACTTAAAGAAAACTTATACTTCATATGAACTCTCTTTTTGAGGAATAGTATTTGCTTTAATTCTTTGTAAACCAAGTAAGATATAAAGTAGATTCCTTATAATAAGACCGGGGAATGAAATCGAGAATTGATTAATAAAATGCGTCATATAAAACATTAACTTCTGAATTAAAATCATATTTAGAAATCATTGTACACCAATCAAAAGAAGATAAAAAGGAACGGATTTTCTCATCATTTCCTTTGTGGAAATTGTAGAATCTGTGATCCTGATTAAAAAAATGAGGAAGGTATAGATAAATTAAAAGAAAGAGTAAGATCTAATGCTGGATGATAATTATCAATTTTTATCAGTGGTTCAATCGACTTTTCTATTATTAAATTTTTAACATTACAAAATATTAGGTCAAGAAAAGAATTATTTAAATTATAAACATTATTTTTTTAAAAGAAACCTCTAGTTGTGAATGATTCAGAAATGCATGAGGCACGAGCAGAAGAGGTAAAGGAATATACAATACTATTATTATCATTATCCCAGGTTACATCTGGAATATTATAGTCCCTAAAAATAATAATAGAATCATTATTCATTAGGATGTTTATTAATCAAACGAAGAAATGTGTGATTCATAAATGAGCAGAGGAGAGCACGCCCTTGTTGTATATAGACAACACCGATAATAAAGCTGAATGAATTAAAATAAAAAATGGACAAAAATATGTTCAACATTTAACTGAGTGAAAAAAATAGAGCATGAAGGAAAATCTTTTTGAATGTCAATGAGAATACCACCTCTATGACTACAATTACTACAATTATAAGAACATCTATAGTACCTAAAAATATTATATGTAGTTAACAAGACCAAGTTCGAAATTTGAAATATTTTCATGTAACCATGTTTGAGATAATACAGTAAACACATAATTTACAGATGAAACATTACATTTAAAATTTGTTAATTTTGTATATATATATATTAGGGCCTCAACATTTTTGGTGGAAACCGGTAAAAGGAGTGAAAATTATAGAATCGGCTAAAGGTATTTGCTTAATGTATCGTATTATTGTGTTCTATATATGGGTTTATATTACTGGTTGGTGGGATATAACATGCTCCTAATATATATTTCAGTTTGGCATTAAAAGTAACTAGTACATAGACCTGTTAAATGTTATTATCTTGAATATTAAAAATGATTGAAGATAAACTTAAATGTACTAACACCGTAACACCACCACCTTTAATACATATACAAGTCAGTATGCTCATATCAGTTCCATCAATGTTATAATTATCAAAACCTAATTCCGTATTAGAAATATCATTACCAAGCCAAGTTTCAGTTAAAACAAAATATTTTACATCAATTAAAGGATATTAAAACTTAAATTGTACAGCTTAGTACGTAAACCACGGACATTTTGATAATAGGCTGAAAAATTAAATTTCTTAGGAAAATAAGATACATTTTACATTAAAAATTTTACAAAATAACTTCGTTTAAGTAATATTTAAGATCTTTATTAACATTGGGCTGGCGTGAGTCGATTAGTTTTTTGGAAATAACTTAAGTCTAGAGTCTAGAAAATCCGATACGAAGATTGTTTTCTTCTCTTTTTTTCTGTTATTTCATTTAAAATTGTTTTATATTGGTGTTGTTGAAGTTTCGTTTTGTCAGTGTCAATATGTTTCAGTGTGTTTTTTGGATAAAAAGACAAAAATATTGAGTACCTTTTTAATTTTAATAACTACGGTTATTGCAGGTCTATTTACCTCCTTGCTAGCTTGCTACGCGAGCTCACTCTGAAACGAAAAATAAAAAAATATCCCCTTATATTTTGTTATGAAAAACCACGTCCGACAGGTCACAGGACAGAATAAATTCGTTTTGGGTAAAAAGTCGAAAAACGTAAAACATATTATATAATTTTAAATACATACGGCTCTACGGGTCTATTATTATATGTTATATTATGTTAGAAGGGTGGAAGTAATTTGTAACCTAACCTAACTAAAGTAAACCAGAGGTTACATCTTACGTCAGATCTCAGATATATTACGATTATAAGAATATTAATATTATTTTATGTTGTATGAAGGTTTAAATTAACGTATTAAATAATAAATTTTTGGCGTTTCCCTAAATAATGTTAATATTATTTTTTCTTAAAATAGATAGTTGTTTTAGGGAGTGTACCGGAACAACGTACAGCTAACAAAAGGTTATAGGTTATTTTATATTTAAAATAAGAGATGTAAATTAATTTAATTTTAGACTTAAGTTAATATTTCACTTGTACGGATTACTATGTGGGCCTCAGGTAACTTTATTATATGTTTCAGTAAAATTTCGTAAATTTATTAAAGTGTTTTATTTCCTTTGAACTTCTTTTGAACGTGCTAAGTCAGTATAAACATTGTTGGACCTCTTTATTTAAGTGTATAGTACACTTCTGTAGTTAGCTATACATAAATACCGACGCTATTAAGTGTATTCAAACTTGTAGTTTCAAACTATTGTTATAAAATGTATCGTTAAATTCAACTTAAAAAATATTTTATATTTTATAATGTTAAAAATTGTTTGCTTTACTTACCCAATATTACATAATTTCACTGCTGATTTTCATTTTGCACGGTACTTCCTCATCATGTATATCTTGCTTTTTATTATAGGTATGTGTTGTTTTCAACTGATAATTTGATTTTGATTTTTAAATTCATTAATAATCTTTACTCAAAAATATATTTAAATCAGCGTGTTATTTCATTAACTTTTAGCAGATTCTTCTTCTTCTTCTGGCATTTCTACTCTCTAAGAAATTTTGCCACCATTACTACACTTCAACACCAATTATCTTGGGCTGTCTCTCTCCAGTTCTCAACTCCAAGGATTTGTAAGTCTTCTTTTACCATATCGATCCATCTTTTCCTAGGTCTATCTCTAGGTGGTTGAACGGCGTTTACGGAAACCACATTGGTATTTACCTATACAATCCTCCGCATAAGAGACAATACAATCTAGTAGTATCCTAGAGAAGACCTTGTACCCGGAGTTCAATCTCCTTGTAATTGACACATTTTGTCTTGTTTCTTATTTTGTGGACTGTTACGTACAATTATTGTTACGAACGATCTCTGTTGTTGGCACTCTAAGTGTGCATACTTATTTATTTAACGAGGTCCTAGGAGATCTGACCTCGGAGTTGTGGTACTCTAACTATTATTGACTCATAAAGGATTTATATTTTACATAAATTATAATTTAATATAGATACGAGTATATTATATTAATGAACCGATTAAATATTGTGGACCTGTATGTTGTCGACCTTTCGAAGTACTCGTCGTGTAGACGAGGTAGTTCGCCAATCACGTTATCAGAACTTCGTTATGAACACCCATCACCGATTTGCATTCCGTGGACTACTTGCCTGCTAGTTGTGTCTTCTTCGCTTGTTGAATCCACTCCCTTGCCAAACGTGGTGTACTCTACACTACTGCTTGTGTATTCGTACCCTACTGCATGTGTATTCGTATGATGATTGTCTCATTTCAGCTACCGGGCACTCGTTCTTCCAACCATATAAGCTGATACGGTCTGTAGATTACTACATCTTATTTCTCGCCTCCATATTTTATGAGTTCTACTAGAATATCATCGATATTTTTCAATTTTTCAGGTCAAATATTGTAATTTTTACTTCTTCTAGACTTGCATCCTTTACATATGACTCAACTATTTCATATTTGATATGTACTACAGGCTGAGCTGGCATCCTGCCATTCAGTAATTTTTCAAAATATCCTTTCCATTCTTCAGCTCTTGACTATGGCTTCATAAACATTTGTCCGACATGGTCTCTGATTACATTCCACAAAGGGTTAAATTTCTTATACTGTTTTATGGCTTTAAAAAGGTTCTAATTCTCCCTTGTGTCTCTCTCTGCGGTTTGAAGTATGTTCAATAAAAATTCTAGCAAACTCCCAGGATAATTGAACATATACCTATACTATTTTGCCTAACAATAAACAATGATATCAAAGCCAATATTTCATTTCGTTCATTACAAATTAATAATTAAGGGATTATTTAATTACTTAACTAAGAAGGCACTAATGTATATTCCTACATCCTAAGATTAACAAAACTTTGTTCATTTTTAAAATTATAGTCTTATAATATAATATATTATAGTCTTATATTATAACTCTATTTTAAAATAATTGCTACAAATATGGTCGAATCCTAATACAATTTTAGATCTAAGTTTTCAACGAAAAAATTTCAAAACATTATTTAACTGTGTCGTGAAATTGAGGTAAAATGATCAACAAAATGTTTTTCAATTTTAAAATTATTGTTTGATATATTGTCGAATCTTTTACAATGTTTAATCGATGTAAAATACGAAAAATTTTCAAATGAATATTACATTAGGTATTAAATTAATGTAAAATTAAATTGGAAAATTGTTATCATTCAATGAATTAGATTTATTAATTAGATTTATCTTTACAAATCACCTGCTATTTTAATTAGAATTGATGGAGTTGGCAACTTAAAATATTTAAAACTAATCTCAGACATACCAACTATTTGTTTAATTATTTACATTGAAAAAATGTATTGGTAACATGTATTAATAATTCGTATGATAAATTTATTAATAGTGAAATTATTTTTTTTTTAATGGTAAAAATAAAACATATAGATTAATTTGAGAATTTTAAAATAAAATATTCTAGTCATAAATTTGAGTTAAAATATTAATTGAATATTTAAAAAAATCTGTATTATCTATAATTTATTAAATGTAATTTAATACATTTTAGTAAATTATTTATCATGGACTTATGATCCATTCTTAATATGAGATTATAATCGAAAATTATATCTACTGAAGTTTAAACCTTATGAATTTAATATACAAAAAAATTTTAATATATATATATGTATATATATATATATATTATATATATATATATATAAATTTATAAAATTTAGGAGATAAGAATATTAAATCGATAATTAATCTTACAATAGAACTGAATGAAATTTAAAATTTTAATAAATTGTTAATAATTTATTGAATTAAAATGCTATAATGTATCTAATACGTTTGTATAGTAATATTATTATTATGACATAGATAACTAAAATATTATTATATTGAGCACATGGTCATAGAATTTCTGCAACTGTACAACGTCTGCACTCAGCTGCTATTCACACACCAGTCTCTATCGTTCATTTATATTATGTTATATTATTGTCCATTTTTGTTTACCTTAATCATTTTATTAAATTGCTATCTGTCAGTATCCTGATTAAGGATTGTTTAATAGCATACCTCTATTTATACAACATTGATTTTAAATTTTTAAATTTTAAGTTTTTTTCAATTATATTAATGCGTGATCAGATCATTCACGAACAGTATTTTTCTTTATTAAATTACTTTATCTACTAACTTAACATCTCCTATCGCCATTCACATATTGTGACTTACATCATTGTAAATGTAATTTACATATTATGGTTAAGATCTTAACCATACAATAAAAAAGATATTCGAAATGATATATGATCGCCGTATATATTATAAAAAGTAGTTTAATCAAAAAAAACAACTACTTACTATGAATATTGGTAATAGATAAAAAGAGATAAATAGATACAAAAGAGATACAGGGTGAGGAACCATAGTGTATAATGATTGCTGATGATAAAGTGTTGGTCAAAGAGAACCTGCAAAAGTTAATAATAGGTTAAGTAAGTGAAGGTTAGCCCTTGGAGGAAAGAAATTGAAAATTAATAGAAATAAAATAGAGTGTATAAAATATGAATTTGGAAGATCATACTAAGAATTAGATGGGATGACCAGTGACAATAAGTGGTAAAGTGAAGTGCTTTAAATATTTAGGATCATTTGTACAAAAGGACCGATGGATGAAATGGAAAGAAGCATCGGGTGTTTTATGTGATAAGAGAGTAAAATCAACTATGCTATATTGTTTTAATTGTTGGGTGATTGTCAGGAAAATAGAGCAGATTAAGTGTGTTGTGGAAAGGAAAATGCTTTGATGTATGAATGGAGTAATGAAAGAAGATAGAATAAGAAACGAATATTTGTGGGGTAGTATTGGTATAACACGATAAAGAACAAGATGTAATAAAATAGACTGAGCTGGTTTGACCAAGTGATAAGGTGAGAAGAAAAGAAGCAGTAAGAATGGTTATAAAAATGAAAGTTGAAGAGAAATAGGAAAAGGAATACCAAAAAGAGATTGAGAATGGTATGAGTCAGTGCCAGCCCGATGGTTTTCGGGGCCCAGTGCAAAATTTTGGGGGGCCCTATATGGCCAATTGCCGTATATATTAATTTATTAATTATTATAAAATATACACATTTATTTTATTTTCTAGGGACTTACTTTAATTTTATATATTTTATAAACTTTAAGCCCTTTTAGTTATGTTAGAAATCTAAATTTGTATGTATAAACAATATTTTATTAATAAAATTTTTTATTATATTGAATATATTTTATAATAATGATGCAATGAGTATATACTTACTAAGAATAAAAAAAACTAACATAATATAATATAATTTAAATGTTTTTTAAAAACGGAAAATTTAAAAACACTAGGTTGTCCATTAGCTAATCTTCAAAAATATATAAAAAAATTTCTACCGGACTTAAAGAAATAATTTTATGACTGTTTGAAATTTAAATTTTTATGAAATTGCATACTATTGCATTATATTTCAATATAAATATAAAATACTATATTATTATATACCCATTTTAGACCAACATATTAACTCCATTCAGAATCGTTATTCGTATACAATAATACCTATCATTGCATTCAAATTTAACAAATCCATTGTAATTATGTCAATTATGACCTATCCTATAAACGAGGTGTACTCCACCCCTAACTATACAGTAGAGCAAGGCCCATCCGGTTCTTTTTTATCTTTATATTTATGATAATTCATTTTTTAAAAAAATCATAGATCTTGTTGAATTATGGTTTTGATCTTATGAGCTTTTGGTATCAAAAGAGTATCACACAATAATAGAATATTATGTTTATCATCATACGTACTATAAAACTATTAGGTATACTTTTCATATTTTCATTAATAATTCATTTTAAATTTAAATTTGTGTTGAAATTGAAACTTATAACAAATTAACAGCTGTACGAAAATAAATGTACATATCGATATAAAAATATATATTTAAATGTTCGTGTATGTGTTAAAATGATGTTAATAATTTCGAATTTATAATTAATTGCAGCAATGCATGTGGTACGATGCATAGTTTTAAGCCAAAGTGATTGACAATGTGATAGACGATTGATTGATGTTCCACAAATTATCAAATATCAATAAAAAAAATTCAATGTACAGAAATTAAAATTTTTGGTGAGTATTCTATATTATATGTAATAATTTTATATTATAAAATCAGAGTATAAAATATACTGGGTTTGTTTATTTATATGTATGTGTTCCAGATAACTTCTTATTTTAACTTCTTAATTTATCGTAATACATATGTTATGTAATATAAAAATGATTGAATAGGCAAATATATCTTAGATTTCTTTTTACCTTTGTAGTTTAATTTTATACTTTATTTTAATTAAAACAATGCTTAAATAAAATTATAAATGTACGAAATGATATTGATTTAAAATTGATTAGCGAAATCTAATCTAATTTATCAAAATAAAGCAGGTTTTAACTATTATTGTTATTAAATCGTTTTTTTATAGTTAAATTGAAATTAAAATATTAGATATTTAATAATTGTGGCAGTTATTTGTGTTACTTACATGAAATTAGATAATGTCATTGCAGAAATTCATTTTGTTCGGTGCTTTCTCGTCATATATATATATATTGTAAGATATGTGTGATGTAGTTGTTGATCGAATATTTTGGTGTTGAGTAATAAATGAATTGATAATAATTATTCAAAAATATATTTGAATCATATTTTTATTTCATAAACCTGTTTTCCAGCAAACTACCAAGCCTGATAAAGTAATAACCATATACCTTTTCACCTACCGTCAAATAGTGTTTTCGAAGCACACAATGTCGTAAATAAACTATTGAAGAATTTTTCAAACGTTTAACTATGTAGTTGAATTACTGCACTAGCTGGTTCCAAATTAGTTCCCGAGCCTAAATTCTGAGTGCCGAAATGATTTCCCTTTGAAAAAGGTATATTATTGAGGGAAGCCGAATTGGTTCCCGTTTATATATAAAATATTGAATATAAATAATATAATAAAATAAAATATATAAAATTTTAAATTGTTAATTTGGAAGTTAACTAGTCATCACATGGTTAGGTGTACCAAATAATAAAATATAATTTAAAATCGTTGGCTTGTAAATTTGAAACAAACTTTCTTAAGTATTCAATACGCATATGTTTTTCATTAATATTCCAAGTATTTGTTTTTTCTTTCTTGTTTACTAGTAAGTTTTTTTGTATTATTACTTCGAAATTTAATATAGTTAAATGTCTGAATGCTATTTAATATGTCCATAAAATAAAATATATTATGATGGGCACACTTGTAAATTGTTTATTAAGATTTGAATGGAACGACTCACAACAATTTGTAGTCCTATCAATATTTTTGTCAAATCTAGCCCAAATGTTCGGTGGAAAGATACTGTCTGTCATTATGTAACTATCATGAATGTAGTCAAATAACTGATCCAATTTCGGGTAGCAAGGTTTTATGGCCATTATATTATTATAAAAATTCTTCGACGTCTTCGGGTGATAATAAAAGCAGTCCAAAAATAGTTTCAGAAGTTGTCCAATTTCTATAGCATTATTTTTAAATTCATTGGAAAGACCAAACTGTTGAATATTTCTCCACTATAACTGACACAAATGGAATCTGCAATTTCTAACTGAAGTTTGCTGTAGCTGTGATGTTATGGCACTATGAAGAGCTGGTTCAAATCAACGAAAACCGTGCCGACTGTTAGATATTTTGCAACCTTATTTAATGGAAGAATGTAATTGTCAGTAGTCTTGTCTGGGAGTAAACGAATATAACAGGAAAACAGGAACATAGTTATTTTGTACTTTGATAAAAATAGAAAATAATTGGTAAATTTGCTTAGGGAAATTTTGAGTTTTTCGTCGGCAAATACCGTAGTAGCTTTCTTGAGTTGTTCCAAGTTCGGCGTGTATGTAATTATGTTGTTGACAGAATCATTGTCATAAATAACAAATATTCAGTGACACTTTTGTGGAGTTCTTCTACATTCTACTTATGATTAGCAACAATTTGTTCTTTTTTTAAATCATGGTTACAAATGTTGTTGAATCTTTTTACAATATTTATTCAATGTTTTTTACGAAAAAGTTTCCAAATGAAATGTATAAAAAAATTAAACTATAATAATAAATATTTGTTAAATGATTAATATTTGAACAAAAACTTTTAAGTGTATTTTTCAGATGTATTATTCTATTAGTGCGTAAGTAATACAGTTTATTTCTGTGTACCTATTTCATATAGGTTGAAGTATGAAATTCTCAGTCATTCAGTGACCATAAATTTATAATTGAAAATAGCTTAACATATTACCTGCTAGTTAAATTTTACTATGGGTTGATATTATTATCATTTAATAATAGATGACGCAAACATTTTAGAATTGTTTTTAATATTTTAAGGTCAATAGGGAGAGTTGTTACTACTTACCTCATTTTACTGTATACTTCGCAAATATTTGATACATAAGAAAGATGAAATTATATTATAAATATTTTAGAAATATTTCGTATACAAATATAACTATATTAAAATATTTCATTGTACATTCTTCATTATGATGTTTTTATTTATTTGTTCTATATGTGTTTTTACTGATACAGCAAATAAAAAACAGTTTTCAGCCATATCAATCATTTATTAAATAAGTTTTACTAGAAAAGTGTATTACACAAAAAAGTGACATGTACAATATATCTATTAAACAGCTAAAACTATAATTATTTAAGTTAATTATTAACTCCAAATTAATTTGAGAGTTAAAACAAAACATGCTTGTCATATATTTATGTAAAAAATATTGATTGTACATTTACAAAAATAGAAAGATTTTTATTATTAATAATTTATTAAATTAAATAATATAATGACTAATACACTTTGGTAAAAATATTCGTCATGGATATTTTGACTCGTCCTCCAATTTGAGATTATGATCATAAAGATGGTATATGCTAAACTTCAAATTCTATAATTAGTAAAAAAACAAGATAATGTTTATATAATTAATATTTTATAAAATATGAAAGATAAGAATATTAATTTAAAATGAAATTCGACAATAGAACTGAATTAAATCTGATGAAATGTATAATTTAGCTTAAATAGGTAAGAAATTGATGAAATAAAATGTAAATTATTAATACATGTAATTATAATATAGGAATCTTTTCTAATACATATATGTAGTTCATTTTAATATAATGTCATAGGTAACTAATATTAATACTCAATGGTGCATTTCCAATACTTTCTTTGGGAAAGTGGTTCAAATACTTCTAAAGTGTAGCTAAGTTTATAATTAATAATTTATGATTCAAATTCAAAAAAGAACATTGGTATCTTGCTTTTGTATTGACTAATTAATTAATATTAATATTCATATTAATGAAAAAATATTAGTGAAATGTTTTTATTTATATTATGTTACATCGAAAAATTAGAAATCTTTTTTTCACCAGTTCATCAATAAATAGATACTTTTTCCTCATATATAAGTAACGTAAATGTTTGTACTGAAATTTTGTAAATATAGATATTATATTATTATATAAATTTCTTAATTTAGCCATAAATATAATAATAGTATTTATTATTTTATCCTGGCGGGGATCAAGACCTGGGACCTCCCTCACACCAGAAATACACCACTTTTAATACATAGAGAATTCATTTTGATGGACTTCTATAGATATTAATGCGTATCTAAGATCTCTGTCGCTAATCATCTGGCAATCTGTCGCATTCATCCGTAGTTTGTTGTAAGTACTATTGTCTGTTGTTGCGTACTTAATTCATTTTATTAAATTTTTAACTGCTGATGTCCTTAATAAGGATTGGCTATTAAGTAATAGCATACTAAGTTTCTTCAATTAGTCCTAATACCTGATTAATAGTGCTTATCTAAATTCAATTTATTTATCTGGCCTAATCTATCCTACTTTATATAACCTAAGCTAATTTATCATCGTTCGTATATTGTGTCTGACTTTATTATACCTAATTCTATTTCGTATGTACATCTTAACCATATAATTAAAATTAAATCTGTAATAGTTGTGATAAATAGGTACAACACAAGTAACAGCTGAACGCAAGAGACGGGTGGGCAACTAGCGACACTGAACACGAACACAGGAAGTATTTATACGTGGCCGTGTCATAGTTATCTATCTATGTCATAATGATATAATGACTATTATATTACAATGAACTTAAATATATTTAAATATATTAATAATTGGCTTTCTAATTTACTGTATAAGATAAAACTTATGAATATATTAATTTAAAGATAATTTAAAGATGACTTAATGTATGATATTTATTAAATACTTTGAAAAAAGTAGATGATTTTACATTTACTCCAGAAACCCAAAACATTTTTTTGCTTCCGATTCCTCCGAAGAAACTTCAATAAAAGTATCTGTCTCCTTATTTTTATAATCAAGTTCATGGATCATATTTCCATACTAATGATAGTTCATTTTAACTTGTTGAACTTGGTGTCGGTCTTGTGAAATTTTTATTGAGTAGTTATACTTTTCACTATTTCATTAATTAAAATTATTTAATTATTTTAATTTTGTAAAATTATTGAAAAATATGATGTTGATATCAAATTAAAAATGTAAACATGCTGAACTTCAAGCATGCGTATATAGTATGATTTTTAAGTAACATAAGTTTTATTTATGAAAGATATTAATTACATTTATTTTAATAATAAATACAGATAGATTTAGACTTTAAATTATTGTTTATTTTACTCAATTTCGAAAATGAAATATCATTGTAATAATGAGCAATATCAATAAAAAACAATTTTAAGATGAAATAAAAATTTTAAAATAAAAACTATTATTAGAATAAAGTTCAAGAAGAAATGTTAATTATAATTTACGATGATGTATTTATATTTTGCTTAGTCAATAGCGATGAAATTGAGGCAACACAGAGTGATAAGGGGTGAATTTATGTGCTATTTTTTTTTTAATATGTTTAAATAAGTGGAAATATATAAAGGAAAAAAATCAAGCTATATAATATTAGTTTATGTAGGAAATCAAAAATAATTTTTCATTGTGCTTAATAAAAATTACGTTATTTTTTAACCATTTAATTCTGTATTATCATTAAGAGTATAAGAACAATACTTAATCAAGTTACAAAATTATATTTTAATGTCACCAAAACAAAATAGTATACTAAACAGAAATGTATTAAGATTATATTAACTTAATGATTAACTTTATTGCAATGTAAGTACTAAATACTATCTGAAGTTTTTATTTTAGAAAGATTTTTAATGATTGAATAGAGATTAAACTTTAGTAGTGTCCCGTTTTAATAAGCAAACTTTTATAAAAAAAATTCCGTTACATGAAGATTTTAATGTAAAAGTATGGGAAATACGAAGGTATGGGCAAAGCTGACAATCAAATCCACACTCCAAATAATCAGCTCTGAATTGACTGGGGTCCGCGGGTTCGTCAGTTCCGAATAATTTGGTATTACACCAAAGTACCCACTGCGGGGATGTACTATCAAATGTTGATTATCGATAACTAAATATAGATATTATACCAGGTATTGTATTCAAAAAACTTAAATAATTGAGGAAAAAAATGAATGTAAATCAACTATAAGTTCAAGGTAAATATTAATATCATACAAAAAATTAATATGCATTACATTTCATAATACCTAACGTCAATGAACGACATAGACTGTGTGGCTGGAAGAAACTGACGATAACTCTCAGAACTTTCAATGTCGAAACGATTGAATCTGAAACTAAGGCGATTTGTTGGATGTCTAAAGACGTTCCAATGTTTGTATGTCTGTTACTCTCTGATATTTACTAGAAAAAAAAGTAAACATTTTTTTTCTTAATCAAAGATAATGTATATGTATATACATACCTGCATGTAGGTCCAAGGAATTTTCTCTAATTTTATATGACTTCGTTGTAGTAAGTAGAATATTCTGTTGTATACAAGATCCCAAAAGGGGAGGCGGTTAAACCTGGACTATAGGGGACTGGCTATTTTAGAGCCTGAGGACCCGTTGAAAATAATTGCATATTTTATTGCATATTTCATATTTTCATAGAGAAACTTATTTTATATCAAATAATATTATATAATAACATTTTATGAATTATAAATTATAATTTTGATTAAACATTAAATTTCGATGATGTCATTCTTGAGTTTACTGAGCTGAAATTTTAAATTAAAATGTAACATGTAACATAAAGTATGTGATTAATATATGAACTTAATTTGTAGTAATAAATATATTTTATTATTTTTATTATTTTTTATTAACGCCCTTTCGAGCAGAGAGTGTACATAAGTAACAGAGAAAATTAAAATTAATAATAAATATATGGAACAGTGATAGGATACTCAATTTAAAATTATACGTATATATTAAATGTTTATCCGAAACCTAGACATAAATAACATAACATAAATTAATTCGTTATCATAATTAAAATCAAAATTAATATTATTAAATTATCTTTACATACAATTATAGGGTTCGTTGAAAGTGTAAGATTGAGAATGGAAAGAAACAAGAAAAGTAGTCATGGCACGAGAATTAAAGGCGAAAACACGCCAATTTACTTTTTCAAGTATTTTAGGACAATATATTTAATTATTTACTAATTTATACATAGATGATACATTATTGAATTTACGTCTAGACGTAAGAAAATGTAAACTTAGTTCAAGTCCTAAGCTATCAATCGAAACGTTTACGTTTAATTCAAACTAAGTGACAGGTGTCTTAAAAAGTACCTAGTATTGAACTATTGAATATTATTCAAACGTTGAATCTGGCCAGTTTGGCGAGGGTTCAAAATTTTGGATTCATGTTTAATACCTGAATGAACAAGTCCCTTGTAGGACTCTCGAAAGTGCAGCAAAATAAAATGAAACTTTTCCTGAAACAATAACTTGTTGCGTCTCCCAGTTAAATATGAATTTAACCAAGATAATAATGGAACTAATACCGAAAGTACTCAGTTTGTTAATTAAAATTCTGTGATCTAATGTGTTGAATGCCTTAACAAGGTATATATATATATGTCGTCAATTTGTCCTTTTTTTCAACGATAATAAGAATTTCAGTATGGTATAATTCAGTATAATAAATTTGTGGATGTCAATTTCTGGGACCGAAAATTATGTTGTTCATCTATTAAGGTTCCATTTAATAATTAAATTAATCATGGATCTAATAACTAAACTAATAAATAAACCTAAACACCTCAAATACCTCAGCTAAGGAAATTTTTAAAAGAGATATATTAGTTAGTGGTGTTTGGTTTAAAGCCGTTGGACGATGAGAAGCGATTATAGTATTTGGTGAAGTGTATCTGATGAAAAATAATCGGTAAAAGCGTTACATATGTCTACATTATTGTCGTAACGTTCTCTGTTGTAATTCATTACTGAGGGTAACTCATTATTGTTTCTTTTGTTTTTTATATACTTTTAAAAGCCTCGGGGATTGATGGATAAGTTTTTCTGTATATTAGACAAATATTAATAATGGAAGCGTTTAGAAGAATATTTATATTTTGAGCGTAATTCAGAAAATCTCTTAAGTATAAGATATTTCACTGGGGTTGTTTTTATACTCAACGTGCACTATAAGTTACTCCTTTATTATCGTAAGTAAATTACTATCAAACCAAGGAAGATAGGTGTGTTTAAATTGCATAACTTATGGTATATAAAGGTTTAAAATTTCATTTAGTTACTGTAGTATGAAAGTTAGTAACCGCTGTATCGACGTTTTTACAAGAAAATAGAATACACCAATTAAATTTATTTAAGGCTATTGATACACTATCAAAATTATTAGTTTTACTAAAATTTCAATAAACTTGTGTTGGAATGGATGAAATATTGAACTTATAATACTTATATATAATACCTAGGGAGGGTATGGTTTATCCACTGTAACTAAGGGAATTAAATACAATTCAACAGATATTAACTTTAAGTTTGTACAAATTAAGTCGAGTTTATTGCTACAAGAATTACGTAAATAGTTATACATACTGCGATTATCCTCTATTGGTCGGGGATAGAATAGGCCATCGGTTGTTCCTGCCTGTCGTAAAAAGCGACTAAAAGGGACTTATAGTAGGGCAGCAGCTACTACAATACTGGGTGTAGGTGAAGGTAATCTCAATGGTAGAAACAGCTACACACCAAACAGCAGCCAGCAGACACGGGAACTGTATAACTGGTGGCTGCACTGTGATACGGAAGACAAGGGGAGACCACCGTATAAATCATCCCAAGAAATAACAATAATATGACATCTTCTAAAGTGAAATATTCCGGAAGTAAAATAGTCCCCCGTTCGGATCTCCGGGTGGGGACTACTGAAGAAGAAGGAAATGTTAAGAGTTGGAGAAGAATAGCTACTTGGAACGTTAGAACTTTGTTGTAATGCGCGAAACTAGATAACTTGAAAATAGAAATGGCAAGAATGAAAATTGATATTCTCGGCCTGTCAGAAATGAGACGGTCAAGAACTGGAGATCTATGGAGTGGGGAATATAAGCTGATACATACAGGAACAGCGGAGAATAACCCAGGAATTGGAGAGGTAGGCATAATAATGAGTAAGGCTATTGGGAAAAAAGTTAAAGGATTTATATAGTACAATGAAAGAATAATATTAGTCAAAATCGAAACGAAACCTAAGGATACAATCATAGTCCAAGTCAAATGGCAGGAAAATCGATATGCTACGTTTCGCAGACGATATAACAGTCATAGCGGAAAATGAAGAAGAATTACAAAGGATGCTTAGATGTATGGAAGAAACTCTGCTCAATGAACTGAGCATGAAAATAAATACGCAAAAGACCAAGGTTTTCGTATGCAGCAGGAATAATAATATTACGACAAAAATGCATCTGCAAAATAACCAAAAAATTATGCAAGTAGAAGAATTCGTATACTTGGGAAGCATTATAAGTAAAGATGGTAGAAGTATAAAAGAAATAATTAAGCGAATATGCCAAGCTAAGATAGCATTTAACAAAAAAAGAGGACTCTTTACTTCAAAAAGTATTAGCGTATGCACCAGAATAAATCTTCTGATGACATACATATGGAGTATAATGCTGTATGGCAGCGAAACATAGACGATTGCCAAAATAGAGCGGAGAAGGATAGAAGCTTTCGAGATGTGATGTTTTAGAAGAATGCTTAAAATAAATTGGACGGACATGGTATCAAACGAGAAAATATTAGAAAGAATGTCCGTGAAAAGAACTTTATGGTGTAGTATTAAGAGAAGGAAAAATGAATTGATTGGACATGTATTGAAACATGGTGGGTTGCTAGGATTATTTATAGAAGGCTGCGTGGAAAGAAAAAATGCTAGGGGAAGACCAAGAATGGAATATATGCAATAAATAATAGAGGACCAAGGGTGTACTTCTTATAAAGAGACAAAGAGGAAGGCAAGTAACAGGGAAGAGTGGAGAATTGCTACAAACCAATCTCAGGATTGAATACTGAAGAGAGAGACTGCGATAAATTGAATGAGTCATATTAGCGTTCAATAGGGATGAATCCGTTCAAATTAGTTTTTGGAGTAGAGATAAACCACCCAGAGTACCAGTCAATCAAAGAGGCAGTGCAGATTGAGTATGTTAGGTGTCATGAGGAGGGTCAGGAAGAAAACACGCAGTTTGCAAAAAAGCAGATACAGAAGGCGCCGATTCAACAGCAGCGCACGTTTAATAAGTTCAGAAAGGAGGCCGTCAGTTACCGACTGGGAGATCTAGTTGCCATCAAGAGGACACAGTTCTTACCCAGTTCAAAACTATGCAGAAAGTTTTTAGGACCTTACCGAGTAATAGGGTGCGAAGGTAATGAGCGTTATAGGGTGCTAATAGTCGGCACACATGAAGGACCTGAGCAAAGCCACTCCTGCGCAGAATACATGAAACCGTGGCATTGAATTGACCAAGGCCAAGTTGAAAAGACAGGCGAAGAAAATACAGCTTCCGAGGCGGACCTGCCTGGAGAGACCAGCGAAGTGGTGACGCCAGACGAGAAGTAGTGAATTAGTGATATAGTAGTGCTGTCATTTTCGTGTGTTGTCGTGAGCTGTCGTGTTGTTGTATTGTTGTAATTACTTTTGTTTTTGTCGCTACGTTGTAATAAATACAGTTTTAGTTCAATTTGGTTTAGGTACATTATTTCTACCAATCCCACATTCTGTACTATAGACTACATTGAAAACATTCATGCCTTTGTAGTTCAATTTTACAAATGTTTTACAAATTTGCTTTCATAAACTTAAATTAATTAATAGGTCCTACCTATTAGCTTACCTACCTAGCTTATTAAATCAATTATAACCTAATGAACTTTTCTAATAGTTCATAACTGTGAATGAAAATATTTGATGTATAGTTATAATAATGATAAACATAAAGGTTAACAGTGGCGAATTTACGATGAGATCCATGGAGTCTAGACCACCCCCCCCCAAATACCTTGATGAAGGTTAGATAATCATAAAGGTGTTTGCATTACTATACTCGATGTATTATTATTATTAAATCATAATAAGTATATTATAGTAAATTGAAAAAAATTAAAATTATGAATTTATTTTAACAATATTGGAAAATAAAAATATTGGTTTAAAAATAAAATATTTAAAAATTTCAGAATATAATTATTAAATAACAACATATTTCAATGTTTTCAATGAAATAAGTTAAAAAAGAATCTAATGACCCACTTAAAATCTAGATATTAAAATCTTTAATGACAAAAAAATTATGTTGTATTGAAAAAAGTAAATGCGTTCCTAAAAGAAAAAAATAATAAACAATTACTTTATAATCTAAAAATATTATGATCGATTAATATGTTAAATCTATACAATATTCATTTTTCATTCTCATCTGTTTTGCGTTAATAGAATTTCAAAATATATCAAAAAATATCAAAATAAATTTAGAACTAAACATAAAATGCCATTGAAAATACAATTTCAATTTTTTTGTATTGAACATTAAATCTGATTTAAAATAAAATTTTTAATTGGAAGTTGCAATTGAATTGTTTAAACTAATTTGAATTATGTATTACTTCCCTTTAATAATATAATTTAAGTAAGTGATTAAATATTTTATACATTGTTTGAATATAAAACCATTTATTTAAAAACAAATAAATTATATAAATCATAAATTCAACTTCCAATAATGAATCCTTTAATTAATCAAGGCATACAATTTAAATGAAATTGTTATTTTTTTATAAATTAAAAAAAATGTGAAAGATTTTTGATAAAAAAAAAAAACGTAGATTATATTAATTTAATGAATTCGAAAATTGTAACTTCATCTACTTCCACGTAAAATGGCTTCAAATCGATCAGCTTTATCTCAATATTAGCAAATTAATGCAAATTAAAGCTAATTAATTCCTTTTGATTTAAGCATTGGGCCGTGGGACGAATATAATGATTTTGGTGACATCTTGTTGTGATATGGATCTGCATTTAAATTTTTTGCTCTTATAACTTGATATATTTATAGATAAAAAAAAAAATTTAATTAAACAATTATTAAAAATCACTTGGTTGTATTTAATTTAGTTCCATTTCATATTATTTAAAGAAAATAATGTACAATAATAAGTAGTTACAATAATAAGTAGTGTACAATAATAAGTTTCTTCTGCATTTCTCACTCCCTAAGTCCTCTTTTATTCTATCTGTCCATCTTTGTCTGGGTCATCCTCTGAGAATTTTGCTTGAATGGTATCAGTCCATAGTTACACCTGTTTGCTACAATGAGCTGTCTTTTAATTTTCTTGTGGCTATTCGTGTCTTCATTTATATAGCAGTACATTGATAGCATCCATTATTTTTCAAGACTTAAGAAAACAAATTTATTTAAATGAAAATTAAAAATATTGATATATATTAATTTGAATAGATTCTTTGGCTTTATTCTAATCATTGGGTAAGCCAAATAAATCTCTTTGGCCCAAATTAAGTTCTTAGATACCAAATCATCCTTGCACCAATTTGTCACCGAAAAAAAAGCAGCTATTCAAATTCTGTTTTATAAATATTTAGGAACTCCTGAGTTTTATCATTATTTATTACCATTTACTACTCTTCTTGTTCGTATAACCGAGTTATAAGATATTTTTGATACATGACAAAAACTATGAACAGTATTTACTATACAAGGTAAAAAAAAAACCTTTAAACCACATACTATATACATTTAAAAATGAAATAATAATTGAATATTAAAATAAAATGAGTTGATAGGTGAGTGTCAAAAGCAATTAAATTTTTTTTTATTATACCAACTACCTACAATTGAAATTACAGCGAACTAGTCATAAAATGATAAGCTCCAATCCTGAATTAAATTTAGAGATTGAACATTTATGATCCTTAATGTCATTGTTCAAGAATTTAACAAAACATATTTAATAAATGTAATAATGTTAATGCGTATATCCAATTGAAAACATAATACACTAACACATGAAAATAATTGAAAATTTCATTATTTAACAACATCTTAATGCAGTACCTATTTAAACTATGTTTAATGTTTACTTAACCTACATTAAAAATGGTTTTGAAAATAACGTCAAAATATTTACCTAGAATTTGTAAATGGCAATTTTCGGTGTTCGCAAATATCAAGGTAACATTTTTTTACTGGGAAAAATATGACACGAAGTTGATAGCTTTACAGCGTACGTGGCGATGAAAGTTCTATCACTTTAATTATTAATATATTATGATGTTGTTGAGCTCTCTTTTGCGATTATCTAACAATTGAGAAAATAATAATTATATAACGACTAAATTGTATCGAAATTCACGAATAAAATATTGAACTTTTAGTTAAGTTATTAAACTATAAATTGAATAAAATATAAATGTAATGTAATCTAGCTAATTCAAGGTTTACAATTATCCATGAATTTATACAAAAAAAAAAAAAAAATCATTTGCTTATGTTATAAAGTAAATAATTGTTAAATTTACATTATTATGCAAAACAATTTGGATTTAAAATGTTATATAGAATAAAGTCATTCTACATAAAAATGTAGTCATTGCAGATGTTATTGTACCAATTCACAGCACATCTAACATATTGCTGCTTCGTAATAATACATATTGTAGCGCAGTTAATCATGAATTAATGAAAAACTAATTTAAATTTTATTAATAAAATAATTTTATATGTCTAAAAATACCAGTTTAATTGATTAAATTATTTTAATATTATGAATAGTCAAATAAGAATAAACGATTTAAATTTGTAAAGTACACATAGAAATTTATTACGTTTTGAAAATAATTATAATTAATTTTTTCATTTTAAAAATCACAGAAATATTGATATTTTATAATTGTTTACACCCAGAAAAATACCAGGAAAAATGTGCTTATACATAATATTACATAGGTGGCGGCAACGTCCAGATCTTTGACGTTCAAGGCGAATTCGAAATGCATTATTATTTCTTCTAATACCTCATTTAGTCAAAAAGTATGTAGATTCATGAATAAAAATTTGTCATAATTAGGAATCAACATAAATTATTATTTTATCGATTAATTGATTTTATTAAAAAGTTCGTTACTAATAAAAAAATATTGCATGAACATAAATTTTATAAGAAAATCAAACAAGAATTCAATTGAATTAAATAACTTGATGTTAAATAATTTTTATTACTTAACCAAAAAATTAAAATTGTGTATTTTATTGACGGCAGTAAACATAATTTATTAGTTTTAAAATATAAAAAATTAAAAATAAAGCAATAATATTAAGGTCAATACACCATTCACTTATATCCTAGGTGACAATCACCACGGTAGATTAAAAAAGATCCGTATATTCGTCATACTACCAGAATAACCAGGTTACCCTTTATAACAATTATTTTTTTGCTCCAATTTAGAAAACTGTGTTACACAATAAAATAATCTTAAGTTTCGACAAATTAGATATTAATCAAGATTCGCTTATGATGAATGGTTGATACCTTTGCACTGAACACAACAAAAAGTTTAAGATTTAATGGAGAATACAGAATAATATTAAAATGATTTTTAAATTACATTCAGAGTTGATTATTTAAATGGAGAATTAACAAGAATAAAACAAACGGATAGGTTCTATCAACTAATTTAATTTCGTTTTGATTACTTATACTACTAATGATAGTTGATATTTGAATTATAATTTACAACATCCATTTTAATGGTTAATACTAGGAAATAAAATTATATTTACTGTGGACCGCAAACTAAATTATAATATAAGTTTCAAAACTTACTTTAGCATTAGTTAAGCCGAATAAACAAAAATAAGAAAAAGTAAACTAAAAAATAGCAAGTGATCATGATGATGCAATTTAAAAAATAAATGTATTTAAAAGAGAAATCCTAATTCCTAACAATTAAGCACATCATTATCAATCTAATATAATTTTAATTTTAATTAACAATAATTATAATTCAGTATATGATATTTAATAACTTTGGTGGTTTCATCAAATAACTATGCATGAACTTACATAATAACTACATATCTACAGTCTAGGTATAGTTATGCACAGCACTTCTATATAACATAATGTATGTACGTAATTTTAATTAAAAATTATAAATTGAAAAGAGAATTTTCTTTTAATAATGATATTAATAATATAATTAATAATATAATACAAAAAATTAGTTATCAGTTTATTACCAAACAATTAGGTAGGTTTATTTAAATTATAATTATCAAAATGTTTTATACAGTTTCAATGAAAGTTTATATTAAAAATATATGGATTGATCGATTAGTTTATTTTAAAAACTGTAATAGTAAAATAAAAAATAATGTATTAAATTTATTGTATTGTACATGAAAATAAAAATTAGTTCTTCAAGAACAAAATAATTAAAATTATATTTTATAATCACATAAAAATATATTCAACTGCTCCATCATTCTTCTTATTATGATATTCACTTATTTTATAGTTCTTCATAATTTATATATTTTTTTTAGAAAAATTTGGAAAGAATTTCTTACAAATCAAAAAACTTTTAAAAATTATATAAATTACATTGTACGAGATTTTAATTTAAAGTGCAACGAATATTTTATGTACGTAACAGTTAATTTAAGAATAATACATAGAAATTCAGTCAAAAGGTACCTACTCGTACAGAAAATTAAAAAAAAAAGATAATGGATTATGAATTATTTTACAAAAAAAATTTGGCAATACATAATTAGTAGTTAATTTATTTCATTTGTTTATACATTTTTCAATAATTATAAATTTATAAATAGCAAAAAATGTACATGTTGAATTTTATTAAAATTATATATTATTATTTCTGGACTCTACCTCAAATTTTGAGATTATGATCATGTAAGTGACACTGACACTGTAATACTATATTTCAAATTCTAAAATATATAAAAATTATAATTTATTGTAATATTAAATTTAAAAAAGTAAGAGATTAAGAGGTAAAAATAATAATTTGAGAATGAAAATGTATATAGATGATGAAAGTTTAGTAATTGGTAATAATTAAATTAATATAGGTGTTAAGATATTTCTAAGACTAAATTATAACATTTAACTTAAATTGTTTATAAAATATAAGAAAAATATCAAATTTACTTTAAAAATTAAAAACTTGTACAGCTTTTGATTTGATTTTAAATAAGCTAATAAGAATAATTATACAAAATAAGTTCAAAAAATATACATTAAATAAATTAAACGTAAGATTATTTAAAAAATTCAAGTAGTGTGTTCTCGTTCAAAACATTAAGTAACTTCAAATGAAACAGCTTTATTTTAATACATTCATTTTGCACACACATTTTCTGATTATATTCTTTATTGATATTGACTTCTTAAAAATGACTGTGAACTCATCTAAACGTATAATACAACTTATTTAGAAATAAATAAGATTAATTTGGTCGTGGTCGGTTATATGGTTTTGATTTACAAAAAAGTAGAGTAGGATGGCTAAGGTATATTTTCAAGTAAGATGACTTCACCACCATACTATGAATTCATTTCAAATCAACTATCTTCAATTCTTAATGTTAAGATTGACATTTTTCATATAATGATCTTGGTTGTACGGATGTATCTTTGCATGTTAATTTTTCATTAGTAAAAATCAAATATAAGCATATAGAAATATTTATCTCCTGTACTTAAGTTCTTTTTAAAAGTATTATACATATAATCATATCATCATATTATGTTTATTTAAGTTAATTATTTCAAAATCATATAGGTACTTGATACCATTATTTTAATGTGTAAACATTTATGTTCTCGGTCAAATATGAGAAAAAATACAGCTAGGTATCATGGTGCCAAGTCAATAAGTTTGCATTAGTATGTGTTCATACTTCACAATGCTCCAGGTAGGTTATAAATTTATTATAATGTACCAGTTTAATATAGTATCCAGTTTTTTCACTATCACCTTTGTGATATTTCCAAACCAAATGGTAACAAGCATACTTTTTATTCTTTACACAGTAAATCACATATTATTTTATTCTTAAAATTTAAGCAGTTTCCAATCTGCTACACAATTATTCTCAATTGATCTTCAATTATAAAGTATCAAATGATTTACTTCATCGCTGTGACTTAAGGATTGGAACTTTTTGCTGTAACTGCTCATGTTGAACTGAAATTGACGTAGTCCAAATACATGTGATGTATGTTTCTCTTCACATTCTTCATATCATAGGACTTCATCAACAATCTACTAATATGTAGATAACAAATCTTGAGAATGTATAGTGTCATAATATGCAAAAAAGTTTTCAGATAATAACTGTGAAATATTAAATTAATTAATTTTCAAATAGTTCAAAAATGTACAAAAAAATACTAATAAAATTTAGAAAAATTAGAAAATCATTGAAAGTTAATTTTCAATAGTTTTATTTTATTTTAATAAATTATGCAACATAACATATTTTTGTATTTTTTTTTTTTCTTAATGAATGAAATAAAATTTACATGCATTGAAATGTATTTAACGTTAATCAAATTCCATCTAGGAAATGTTACTTGTATAACATTTTATCAGTAGATTTTTGAATATATGGTGAATACATTCAGGTAATATAAGGGAAAGGGATTTTGGATATACTTCTTTTTTTCCTTTTTAAACTTTCAAGTTTACGTTATAGGTCAACTAATACAATGTTGTAGAAATATAAAATACATAAGAAAAATAAGAACAAAACAGAATTATATAATTTAATAGTTATATATTATTTATTTGTTGATGTTATTTTATTCATTTATTTCTTATTGTACATATATGAAATGCAAAGGAAATACAAGATAATCCAATAATGGACCCCTATCCTTACTGATTACCACCACATAAGTTGACTAGGGTCCGCGGGTTTGTCATACCCGAATACTTTGATTATCTCAAAGTACCCCTGCGGGAGTATATTGTAAATTATTTTATGAAAAAATGATTGACTAATCTGATTTAATATAAATAATTATACAATACATTTCTAAATTATAACGGAAAAAAAATATTACACATTAATAAACCATATGATTACAATCACTACTGATCTGCTTTTTTAAGTACAAAATAAAATATAAATTATTAAAATTACCCAATTATATTTTCATGGTGTAAAACTGTAAAGCAAGTATTTTTAAGTCAGTAAACGGCCTAGAACAGACACTATCCCTGAAGAGTTTCACAGTCATTGGATTACAGAAAACTTTTGAATGATTTCGATTTCATATCGTGCATGATTTGCTAAATGATATGAAAGAAAAAGATTAATTTTTTTCCTTACTTCTTTAGGAAAACTGAAAATATTTAATTATGCAACATATATAAATACCTGAAATTCCAGTACCTATTGAAGTTTTTGTCAATTTGAAGTATGTCCTGTATAAGTATAAAATTTAGTTGTATAGTAAGACATATAAGTAAGTATAAACATATTATTATATTTATTTGCTTTCCCACATAATACTCTTAATACTCACTTACATATGCATAATACATACTGCATAGGTACATCTTGGTTATTTTATTTTAACTAATATATATCTCCAAATTAATAAAGAACATTGATGTAGTTAAACATTTTGAAAAGATTTTGACTTTTATTTGATACTAGTAGCTAACCAGGACACTATTATATTATGACATTTAAATGAGATTAAATACCAAACATTATTCATTAACTACAAACACAGCAAAACTATAGTATAGTTACTATTGTCTACTGAAAAGATGATGATTTTATTAGTTTTCGCGGTATGATTCAATTAGTCTGCAGAGCATTTTGGTCTGTAGGATAGGTATAACTGATTGAACAAATGTTTTAATATTTTAGAATATAAAAATATATGATACCTAAATTAAATTTTTTTAAATATAAATGAATATTTTGCATGTAAAGTTAAATTTTTCCCAATGAATACACTCTATCGCTCTTTAATTAAATATTAAAATATTGATAATATAACAATTTTGAAAAATTATGTTTAATTATTTGTGAATAACTACTAAAATGTAATATTGTATAAATATGAGGTCACTATTCCTAAATTGTGGAGTATAAATGTATATTTATTTATTTATTAATTACATTAATTAAAAAAAAAAATGAAGAACAAAGTAGTTATTTCAAACTTACAATATAGGTACAAGCATAATATGTGCGATAGGAAAATGTATATCGAAATCTTTTAATAGCTCAGATAAAAAGTAATTTATTACTGACATAGGCACATTGAATTTCAAACAAACAAGTAACTTAATTATTATACATGTATTCATGATAAGCTTAACAACTTTACAGCTTATACCAACACAGAGTAATGAAATAAAATATATTTCATATTTACATTAAAATATGTGATATAAATATAGATTTTAAACAATTGTTTTAATAAATATAATATCACAATATATAGTTATTTTCTACACTCAATTTTTAAGGGATATATATAATTTAATTAAAATAACTATAAAAACATTTATAAATATCTAAATAGTTTTTAAAATACAGCGTAGGTACATAAACATAAAAACGTATAAACTTAAAAGGCATAAAATCAAATAATCTCAGATAGTAGTAAATAATCAGTCAAATTAAGTATGTATCTACAGAAGAAAGAAATTTAAACTACAACTATAAACACAAAGAAAAACTAATAAAAAAAAGGAATAATTAACATATATAATTAAAAAATTAGTCTATGCGCTAAAAATTTAAAATTACCTATATACATAATTAATAATTATATTATTGTTTATATTTTCAACTTGATATGAATAATAATATGAAATTTTTGAAGTAGTTTACATAGCCTATAAAACCATTTTTATGAATTAAAATCGATACCATTTATAGATAGTTAAGTTTTAAAACGCATATTTAACTATATTATATTGTTTATACGAAGATAACAAGAAATGTATTATTCTTTAGATTATAATTTTTACATTTTTTTATATCCTTTAGATTTAACTCCCAGAATATGTTTGTTACAAAAATATTATTTATTTTAATTTAAATTAATTTATTCTTACAATAGAAATGTATTTGTTAAAACTAAATAATAGGTACTTCAAGCCTAGTCAGTATATTATATATATATATGTTACGGGCAATATGTATAATTTGGGCATTATATATAATGCCCGTTGTATATTGGACAATAGAGACAATGATAAATAATATGATGTTTTATTAGATTGTACTATTTTATTATTCAGTAATTTAATTCAGTCATAAATAACTAAAGTAATAATTAAATACTTATTAGATTATATTATTAGATTATTATTATAAATATATTAATACTATAAATTTATATTACTGTAAATTATTGTTTTTAATTTATTGTCGCATGTACTGCTTCCATAGCATTTTGATTTGCAAAGTCGATCCACTGCTTTGCATTTGCACTCACACAAAATTATAGAAAAGTATTTCTTCTGTATTTACGGTAAGTAATATACAATAAAAATACCATATAAGTAATATAAAGTATAAAATATACATACTCATATTTATAATAATTATCTAATAATAAAATGTCATAATTTTCTAAATAGTACTTAAATTATTTATAAATTAATTAAATTACTGAATAATAAAATAATACAAACAGTCTTATAAAACATCATATTATATATCATTGTCTATATTGCCCAATATACGGCGGGCATTTTCTATAGTGTCCGGGCATTGTATATAATGCCCAAATTGTGCATATTGCCCATAATATATATATATATATATATATATCATATATATAAATATTTGGTTAATTAATAATAAATGCTATGTACTTTTAAGATTAATAATATTAATAACTAAATATTAATGAACAACATATTTTGTGGATGATCTAAATTAATTAAAAATATTATACTACATTATGATTAACTGGAATTCTATCGGCTCGGCGTTGATTAATCAGTATGTTTAGGAGAAGTCAGCCTGTACCTGTTGTGCCACTGAGAGAATGCTACTCCTTTGCGCATCTAAATGAACGAGCTCCAGGTTTTCGTGACCTTCGCCGCCGTAAATTCTCCAACTTGCTACGCATGATCGTCACCAAATTACACGGCCGCCACCACCAAGCAGCAACAACCAACAAGTGTCCGTATACAGCGGCGATGGTGGCGGCAGCGCGCGCTAAGGGAAGACAGCTTTCAGTAAGGTTTAGTGGTGGGAATGCGCGAGAATGGACGCAATTCTCATAATTTCTTGCTAAATCCGAATTCAAATTTTTTTCGACAGTAAAACTATAACAAAATATTGTTTTTGTTTAAATATTTTTATTATTAAGACCAAACCAAGAACAATTATGAATAGTTCTTAATGGAAATTTTATTACATAATAATAACTTTTGCGGGGAAGAATGTATTTCCAAAATACATACAAGAATATTCCAGAATACCTTATTACAAAAAAACATGAATTCGTTTTTAAAATAGATATAAGTATTAAATCATTTGAAATGTAGTTATTGAACTATAGATTAAATCATTTAATTTATACTATATTTAATTCATTAACACTAAATATAAATTAAATACTTACATTATAAATCATTTGATGAATTTATGAGATTCTAAAGATGGCAAATACATGAATAATTGTGATAGGCATACTGGAATAAATAATAATTATCGAGATTTAAATGAGGATAAGTTCTCTTGGCAAAATATAATTATATACTTATTAGTTCAATTAATTATTGTATTAAAGTGAAGGAATTTATCAAAGTTAAAGGTAAGATAGCAGAATAGAGTAGGTGACTATAATTTTTTTTTGATTAAATTTTTGTTCATACTAAGCGTACCTACACAACAGTGGCGTGCGGTGGTAAAACCTTATGTGCAAGCGCTAAAATAAGTATACCTACCTAAAATCCAATAAGAATGTACTCATATTAATATTTTACTGGATATTATATTTATTACCAAGCAAGTTTATTGTTAAATATATATTAGGTATATAATGTAATAAGTAAACAATTATACAATAAATATTCGTAAGTTTAACTAAAATGTATGAATATTTGCCAAACTTCGTATTCAAGAGAGAAAGATAAAATGCTGTTGATAACAGTATAACTCAAACAGAAAAATAAATAATATTATATTTAATATATTATTATTGGTACGTCTGTTTGGATTATAATTTAGGTTTTTCGAAAAGAATTATTAAGAACTAAGATATCGCCGATGACCGGTTCTACCCCAAATTATGCCATAGTAAAGCATGCGCTGATAAAATGTGACGGTAACGGTGGCTAATCAAATCGCATCAGAAGCGTTTTGCTGAGCGCTTTCGAGGACCATGTAAAATCACAGTTACCACCCCCCTACACCGCACCTAACCGTTCTACTACTACAGAATAGTCTGAGTCTGGAAAAAACTGAGCGCTTACCTCTGTATATTATTATTATTATTATTATTATTATTATTGTTTTTGTAAATTCTTCAGATTAAACCGTAATAAATGACATTTTATATTATTAAAAAGAACCAATAAGTACTATTTGTTCCCTTTCTTTTTACTTTTATCTGGGCAAGCGCCGCTTACCTCACTTGCCCTGACTGCACGCCACTGCTACACAATGTTACTATGTTATTAAAGGCTGTTGTTACAATATCTCGCTAAACTTTTTTTATCTGTTAGTTAAGCTAGTGTATAGTTTAGCTTAGCAGGGGCTTTAGCAGAGAGTTAAATCTAGACCATTATAACAATGTCACCGTTAGTGATAACTAGCAGTTAACTAACCAAAAAAATAACGACGTTTTTCATTGGATGATTCGATCAGCTGATTTGTGATAACAGATAATCACAGACATAATTTTGTGATATGTCCGTTATTAGTTTTTCATGTTATTGACAATAATTTGACATTTTGACATCAATTATTGACTACCTACTCATTTTTTATTGTGTTTGTTTATTTGAAAGTTAAATTCAATGAAATTTATCATGTTGATTATGACGAATCGGGCCAAGGCAAGTGAATTTCTCTGTAGATGAAAAATCGCTCCTAATAAAACTTATTATCCAAAATAGTCGTATTATTGAAAATAAAGAAACTGATTCCGACGTGTGGAAAATTAAATTAATTTATTGGAAGATTATTGTTCGATTTGAAATTCTTTAGTTCTAGGGAGGGCCAGTACCCTTGGATCACCCCCATAGGTAAAAAGGTACGCCACTACCTAAATAGTTATTGTTTACCTGTTTGTTGGTGTATCCAGTTTTCTTTTTAATAAATTCAATAAGTATTTAACACATTTTTTTGATAAACGAAATCTATATGAAAATTCTTCGTCAATTAGAATATCATAACAATTTGACCTCTCCTTATAAATTTGTGAAAAACAGTAAAATTAATACAGTACAAATTACAATATTTGCGAAAATTCCAAATAACCTATGAATGGTTCATTTTATCGCAAAATAAAACCAAATCCATCTATGGATTCTTCCCTCTAAACAGTTTAGTGAGGACTAGAACCTACCGCTAATCATAGTGTCCGCTATCGAGCAGTTAACGGTGACATTCAACCTAGCGGAACATTATAATAACGAAATATGAAAAAGTATCCGCTAAATGTAGCCGCTATCTTAGCGGGAGGTTTAGCGAGACATTGTAACAACGGCCCTAAGTGTATATAAATTAAAATGGAAATTTACAGATGATTTAATATTGCAGTGAAATACATTATAAACTGTATTTAATTATTCAATGAAACAATAGGTACAGTACAGTTACAGTACAATACACCGAAAGTTAAGTTATCATCGCACATATGGGTATTGTAGAATATATATAAATCTTGAGACCATTACATAATTTTAAAAATTATTGAAAGTTATCGGAGTTAATCTTTAATACAACGTTGGATAGGGAAATATAAGCACATCGTTAGTGTCCTCTGTTGAACACCCAATGACATTTTAACTATCAATAACGTCTTAAACCTTTGTGCAACAATATTTAACGCCCATCAATAATCTTAACCTCCCTTCCTAAATAATTCTATAATATAAAATTATTAAATGTTTTCTATATACTATTAGAATTAAATAAATATAATTTTATTTAATTCATTATAAATTTACAATTAAAATAATTGTCATACCTAGTACATAATAATAATAATAAGGTAACTAAATGAAGGATTTTTTCCTAGATTGCAAACTAGAGAGCAAACTTTTTAACAAAGTCAATCCAATCAATATTTTGAATAATTTCATCTTCAATACTTAAAACAGAAAATTATAGATTAAGTATGGATTTTTTAATCTATACATAACAAAATTAGTATTACTATTATCCAGAAACTGATATTCAGATTTGAAGAGAGTACTTGGGTAATGCTAATATCATTGATTTTTTATTAATATTATAATAATTTGTATAATTAATGTTATTATTAAGTGGTATTATACTATTGTCTATTTTCAAGTCCAAATATATTGAAATTTAATATTGATAGGTAGATAACTGTAAAATAGTTACTAATATATTCTCTATTTTCATTTTTAAATGTTACAATTTTGTCATCCGTAGATTTGATTTTCTAAGAAAATTTAATTTATAAAGTGAATAAAATCAAAAAATATTTACTGTTTGAAGTTCAAATTTTAGTAATTGTTTGCTAATTTTGGAAAAAAAAACTAGTGAATTTTGAAAATTGAGAGTATAATTTACCAAGTTGTGACATCTAATTGCTAATCTATAAGCTTTATAATGATGCTGGATGAAAATTTGAGATGTGATTTTCTTCCAGGAAAACTTTATAGTTAGAACATAAAATTTGGTAAGTACCTATAAGAATTTATTTTTATTTTTCTTGAAATTCATGTTACTAAGCTATTAACTGATTATTAACATACAAATTTTAATGGGTTCTAGGTATCAAAATTAAATAATAATATCAGTTAAAGTTCAGATATATAATATAATATGGAGTTTTCTAATGATACAATTAATTACGATATATGAGTTCACGATGTATGATACTTACAGTATCGGTTAGAGAAAATAATATGTCTATATTTTGGTACAATAATTATAATAATAACTTTTGGTATATTTTAATCTAATTCTCCTCCTTTTGTAAAATTTTGTTTGGACATTTTTTTTTTTTTTGATCCCTACTCTTTTTTTGGCCATTTTTTCATTAAATATTATAATAAATAAATAATATGATGTTTTAAATAAAGCAATACCACAATGGATGTAATAAGTCATAAATATGACTTATAATAATGACAATATGATGCAAATTACAAACTTGCCAAAATACAATTTTAGATGTGGCGCAAATTACATACGCCCCTATAATCCGATGATAGTATGGTAATAAATATATCGCATTCCAAACAATTACATCAGAGGTCATTCACGTAGAATGAGAAGTATTGCACCAAAGAAGTGGCTCAACCCTTGATCAAAGGGCAAATTTCCATTCCAAATTTAATTTGCCTTTTTATTCCCCGCTTTCTAATCGAATTTTAAAAAATCGGTGGGAAAATTATTTTATGTCAAATTATATATTGAACATTTAAAATTAGTTTTGGCTACTTAAGGTAATGCATTATTACCTATCTTAATTAACTTGGTAACCGACAAGGTTATTTAACTACAAGAGTTATTAATAGGATTACTAGCATATGTAGATAATATAATTAAATTAGAAGAATCGGAAGAGAAATTAAAATCTTATTCCTTAAATTAGAGAAACCCACAGCGTAAGTAGGACTACAGTGTAATGAAGGGAAAATAGCATATAAGTTTGTTAGTAGAAGGCAATTGTAGCCACCTACTAATATATTGTAAATTTAAAAAAAAATAACCAACAAAAATCAACAATTTAAATATCTCAGCACAATGATAAAAGAACATAATTGAATAGTCAGTAAAGTTGCAGCTAAAATATAAACAGGCAATAATTGTTACCATATGTTAGCAAAGACATAGCTCCCGAACATTATCTGAAGAATTGAAAAAGCAATTATATATTATACAGATCCGTGCAGTAATTCTGTATGGAGCAGAAATATAGCCACTAAAAAAATTTGACGAAAATAAATTTTTAATACTAAAAAGAAAAATATTGAGGAAAATCTTGGATCCGGTTAGGACTACATCAGCGTTGAATGGAGGAGGAGAAAAAATACAGAGGTCGAATTGTCATAATTGTCAATAATATAGGAGTAGTAAATCAATCTTGTGTAGTGTGCAATAATCACACTACAAGCCTCTAGTCCAGGGTTCGGCAACCTTATTACCTACGCGGGCCATAATTTGTTTCAGTTTTTTATGGAGGGCCGCATACAAAATCAAAATATTAAAAAATATAATTTTAACATTTAATACTAATAAATTTACATATAGCAACAATCATATTATGAGCTTAACATTGCTGTTGCCCTTATTAACTATTTTTTAATTAAATACATTTGTAGAGAAAATTTAAAAGTTTAAAAATAATTATTAAAATTGAAATTTTAAACACCATGAAATATATTTGGAGGGCCGCAACAAAAAGTTCCGAGGGTCGCATGCGGCACGCGGGCCGCGGGTTGCCGGTGCCTGCTCTAGTCCATCAACTAAAATACGAATTTCCAAAATTAGATACGATATATATAATAATATTTAATCATAATATTTTCATTTTAACTATGGATTATATACATTTTCAATTTTCATATTCCATAAGTCATAACATTCCATGCACATACTACCTATAGTACTTATAGTCTATAGTGCTTAATATGTTATTTATACCCTATGACTTATGCGTGATAATTTTTGGTGGTGGCATGGATTTTATTCTATCTATGCTGGTAATTTCTACTACCCAATGACTTTTCGACGGTCAACATTTCTTGGTATTTGAAATCGAATACAATAAAACTGAACAGACTAAAGACATATACACTTATTGGTTATTTTGCATAATATGTTTCATTATATAAATGTCCCTATTGGCTAATATTCCTATATATTACATAGTATATACAATGACAGTCACAACTCGCAGGTACCTATACTTAAGTTGTACAATTATAATCCAAATCATTAATTAGTCTGTTAATAGTAAAACATCTGGGCACTTCCCAGATTTGGATGAAAAAAGGAAGGTAGTCGATGTAAAAAAATAACATTAATAAAACGTTTACTGTACTATGTATATAAGATAATTATCAATTAATAGTATTTAAGAGTTTAATTAAAATACTAATTTTTAAAGGGGCTAACAAGCCCTTGCAAGTCCCCTCCAAATTGCGCCTATGGTAAAAATATTATAATATATAATATAGATACTACGTTCTTACTTATTTTCGGGAGGATCATTATAATATTTTGTCACGGACAGCTGCGTTTATAACAGAAGTATACAACAGATGGTGGCGGGAGTCCGATTCGTGTGGTTATAGAGAGAATGAGAGGCGATGACTGGACGGCAAGAATGTATATATGGACCGACTGAACGGCACCGTTGGTGCGCGTGCGGAAATTTGCAACCGTGACGACTGACGACTGCGGACACTGCACTGCTACAAAAAAAAAAAAACGTCGCGTTATACAGACTGGCCACAGAGGAATAAATGAGCGGCAGGCGACGTGCAGACTCGGTGCCCGGCTAGTTGATTTGTGACGGCGGCAGCGGCAGCCAATGGGAACGCCGGGCTCAAGCAATAGGCGGGGCGTGATACAGCAGGGGGGTAACGTGTGCGAGTTAGGTCCGGTGGTGGTGGTGGAGGTCAACCGTATCTTCTACTGAAAACAGTCGAGTGCCGCCGCTGTTGCCGCCGTCGCGATACGCCTTTCGCTGAACCGCGGACACGAAGACACCGCAGCCATTATTCGATGTATAATAATTGTTACGTTTATTTTCTTTTTTCTAACCTTTCACGGACACACTGACCGACCCGAACACAATAAGAGGAAAACCACAATTAATACGTTTGTAATATTATAAATGTATATGTACATAGTTTTATACGTGACAACATTATAATATATAGGTAACCTATAAAACATCGTTCGTCGGCCGGAAATTCGTAGGATAAACGATAAAGCGTTGTAGCTGTATTTAGGCTACATATATTATAATATAATACTATATAATCTATATAATATAGTGGAATTCCAGAGTACCAGCGAAGGCTTTCTCCTGCACGCTGTTATATTATAAAATACTATGAAAATATTATACTGTTATAATGCAGACAACGACCATATTATATAGGTTATAGGTATTACTGCGGTTATCAACTGTCGTATATGTTATATAAATTATAATAGGCACATTATTAATTATAAATTAATTATTATTATAATTACTATATGAACCCAACGCTACTGCTGCTGCACGCAGTCAAAAATAAATATACCATGGTATAAAAAAAAAGTGATGAGTATAGCTGTATAAATATTGTATTTTTTTAGTGATGGACAACAATATATCAATACGAGATCGTTATCATGATAAAGATTTTACATGGAAATTGTTTTAAATTGTATAATTTATTGTTTGTATACATATAACATATACCTAGGTATAAGTACCTATACTTTTATTTTATCTTAAACTTCATTTATTTATTATCTAAGCGTAATTAGTATTTCATATATTCAATTAGCTAGGTAGCAAAGTTTTGAATTATAAAATATTATAAATATTAAGTATTATTATAAATACTTAGTAGGTAGGTTTGCATAGAAAATATTAATTTATTTATATATATACGGGTTTGAGGTTTGAACCCAATTATATGAAATATTTATTTAATACATAAGTAGCATTCGAAAATAGATTTAAACAATAAAATATTTAATTAAATGAAACAAAATGAAACTTAAAAATATTAAGGTATATCAATATAAAGTTTAGTGGAAACATGCTTTTCAAATGAATAAAACGAAATAGAACAAAATGGATTTATTTTATAATTATTTACACTGTTTATAATTTTTATACGTGGTGTGTTAGTAGCATAATTAGTAGTTTAAGTTTTGAAATAAAATAGGTTTGTTGACCGAGTGTGAACTAAGGGAACTTTGAACGATAGATGACTTAAGAAGTTAGGACAGTCAATAGAGCCATTTAATAACTTATAAATAAAATATAAATCAAGCCTGACTCGGCTTTGTTCCTGGGATTCAAGATTTAGGTAAGCAAGAAAAGGATTATAAAATATATGGGGAGTTTAGGGTATATTGCACTTAAAAGCCAAGAAGCGTAGAAACTTATTTTGTACTTTCTCAAGGCTAGTTATTAATCCCGTATTATATCGTGACCATATAACGGAACCATATTCTAAAATTGAGCGTATACTAGTGAACAATAAATTTAAATAAAAGTATTTTTATCATTAAAGTCAACACAGCTCCTACATATGAATCTTATTAGCTGTAAGGCTTTATTTTTTTATATAGGAAAAATGACAATTAAATGTTAACTTAAATTCAAAATATACTCCAAGATCTCTAATAGCGTTTGTTATTCTGGGTAGAGGTACAGCATTAATGTTATAGTCAAAAAAATTATTGAAACATGAGCGGGGGAATGTCATAACTTGAAATTTTTTAGTATTACAACATGGTATAGTTGATGATATATCAGCAAACATAAGTTTAGAACTACTTAGAAAAGAAATGCCATTAATTAATATAAGAAAAAAAATTGGGGTTAAGTGTGAACTTTGAGGTACACCCGAAGAAACTAATATTGGTTCGGACCAAAATTCTTTATCAACAACAATTTGAGTGTATATAATATATGTTTTAAATTGTGTAGGCATTTTCGATATTTTCAGTACGTAGGTATACAATCGCGATACAATATATCGGAAAAATTAGAAAGATATCGATACACAAAATCATATTTATGACTATTACCTGAATTTTTTAACATGAATATGTACATAGGTATTTGAAAAGACCTGTTGTATATAATACACGTTATTATATTATAATCAATACATAATGCGCTGCTTTTACAGGCAGTATTATGCTGTGTATAAATTGCACGCATCATAGACAAAGTACCTATAATGAATATATTTAAAAATATAGGTATACTGAATTACAATTATTGTAATGTATTATACATACCTATAACTATTTATATATGTGATATAACCATTGATAAGAGCTAGTTTATGTTTTCACATAAAATCATGAGTTACATATGTAATATATTATTCTGTTATAGTAAGTTTTTATTTTTTTCACTATGTATATATTTATCCTCCTGGCGTCTAATGTCCATTTTAATAGACAATTTGTGTTATTCGCTAAAACGCTTGACCTGTTTATAACTTATGTTAATCATATGTGCCTGATGTCCATTGAAATGAACATTTATATTTATCCCCCCCACCAAGTGCCAAGCCAATTTTATAATCATTTTGTATAATATTTTTGTATGATATGATGTTATAAACTCAAAATAGATATGATAAGGAACAATAATAAATAATATAACTGATAAATTAACTGATATATAAGATAAGATATAGGTATTGTTGCATACGAAAAATGATTCTAAGCAGAGATGATTTGTTAGTCTAGAAAAAAGAAAAAGTATATTATATAATATATTATGGTATATTTAAATTGTAATATTATGTCAATATTTGCTTTTCAAAGGCTTATAAAAAATAATTATGCAAATGTATTTCTACAATTTTTGAATTACGATAAGAACAAATTCTGTGGAATCTTCTATTAAATTTGTGATGAACGTCATCGATATATATATATTTTTTTTTTTTTTTAAATGATTGTTTTACGAGCCAACTTTATCGTAATACAATTGTATCACTTCGTTGATGCTCAATAAAATACCCAAGAAGTACATAGAAAAACAACTGTAGTACATATTTTAAATCATTGGAAAAATATTACCGATGCTATAATTGCTATTCACATTATTCAATTCTCAATCGGAAGTTGAATAAATCGTGTGTTGTCATTGTAGATTGTCCATCGGAAATCAACCGCGTAAAAAGTTGTTCACTGTTCACGATAATTTACTACGGATTACCGTAAAATTACGTAATAATAATTTTTTCATTTTATGTGTAATTTTGTAATAAGGACATAGAATTAAAAGTAGTACATTAAAATAACTGTTATTGTTTAAATTATTCAATATGTGTGGTTTTTTTATAGTTAATTGATAGGATACTTTTGTATGTATTTCTATAATTGAACTGAAATAGTATTGCCATCAAAATAAGTTTATGTAACCCAGTTATATGTGTACCTAATGAATATATTCCGCCATCCCGGTAAAAAAAGTAACTAACTACCCATGATATTAAACATAATATATTAAAATAGCTTTAGCATTGCAATAAACACAATACTCAGTAGCTAGTACTAGCACGGAATAAAAAATTATAAGTATAATGATAATAACTTTTATTTCTTCGTATAAACATGTCGTTGATGTCGACGGTATACTATATAATTGTATACATTAAATTTATATAATATAGCAAAGAGATCATTTACGTCACACGCTGTAAATATATTGACGAGTGTCTATATATTGGTGTGCTTGCAGTCCCGGGCAAAAACAAAAAATCAATAACGAATTGTAGTCATAGTAACGAAATTCACGGCTGTACGAAGTACTTGGAGAAACATACATAACTCCCTCGCGACTGGCATGCTGCAGGATCAGACATCGCAGCTTGCTCAGTTTTCGGTCTGCGAACCCGTCCACACATACCATTATACTTGGTAACTAAATTAATTTGGATTTACACAGTATATAATATACATTTATTAGATTACATTTTTATTATGTATTATTGTACTGCATAATCCCGTGGAAAGGGAGGTGGCGTTTATATTATACTGCAAAGTACATAGATATTTTTATAATAATACTTCAAATCACTCTGTATATAATTTATCAATGTAATTATAATCAGTAGTGTATTTAGCATCAGGAAAAGTAGACAGTTGCCTAGGGCGATTTTTAGGGACGGCAATTTTAGCCTTTAGGCCAATATTTTTTTGAGAACACTGGGTTATTTAGATTTTGTATTGTAGGGTGAAATTACTCTGAAGTATGGGTAGTAAAAATGTTAAATATTTAAACATAACATATTTTTGCGAATAAAATTAATATTTCTTCTTTACAATACATAACGTCCAAGTCAATCATTGACCGACTGCCGGGAAGCTCGAAAAAACAATTAATAATCATTCCCGGGTCGTTTGACCGCACGACTATTGGTATACTATTTTCTTAATCAGAACAGTTTATAAACATATTAACCAATATTCATTGTTTATTATCAGTCTTTAAGATTTATTTTTGTTTTAGTTATGTTAAACAAGTACTTAAAAATACGTTTTCTCATTGATAAAAAAATAAAATGATAAAATTTAAAACAGCTTTTATGGCAATAATGTGGAGTGAAATTTTATCGCAATTTAACAGTGTTAGTAAATATCTTCAAAAACCGGGAATAAATTTGTTTACAGCTGTAAATTTATTAAAAAGATTAAAAACTTATGATAATTCATTAAGAGAGAAGTTTAAATATTTTGAAAACAAAGCAAGGGAATTATCAACAAATATTTTACCCTGTGGAGAAAAAATTGTTGGAAAAAAATTTCACGGATGATACAATAGAAGGAAATCCAAACTATTGCAAAATAAGAAAGTTGGAGGTTGATAATTTTTACGTTATTATTCATCGTTTAGTTACTGAACTTGATAAAAGATTAAACGCATATGATAATCTTTGTGGTATTTTTGGGTTTATTACGAAATTCGGTTCACAATTATTATCAGAGACTTTTGCCGACTTATTCATTAGCATATTTAACGATGATATTGATACAACTAATATAAAACAAGAGATTGTGCACTTTTAAAGTTATGTGATGCAGTTAAATTTACCAATAATTTCTCCTCAAAGTATTTACTTATATGAACATGAAAATAATTTAAAATAAGTCTTTCCAAACATGTAAATTTCTCTATGACTTTATTTAATTGCCAGTTTCGAATTATGAAGCAGAAAGAACAATTTCAAAATTAGAGCTAATTGAAAACGCCAGAAGAACGTCCTTTCATCAAGAAAAATTAAACTCACTCGCTCATCTATCTGTTGAAAGGGAAATAACTAATACACTTGATTTTTCAGATATAATTCAGAAGTTTAGTGAACTAAAATCTAAAAAGAAACCATTGTAAATTCTAAATCATGTACATTATTTTATTTTATATTTTATTCATATTTAGCATGTTGAAAAATGAATTATCAGATTGACTTTTACATGATGTATATCAGTAAACATTTATTTAAATTAAAAACTGTATCTACACTTTTTTACTTATATTTATATTTTAATTTTAATGTTTTATTTATATTAATCAACATTATATAATTACTAATAGATTTATGGTATTATTTATTAATATTCTTATAAAATAAATTTAATACAAAATAGACTGAATTTGTTATTTAAGTAAATAATTCAGATAATAATTAGTTTTGGGGCCCCATTAAAAAATTAGACCTGGGCTTTAAAATTGCTAAGTTGGGCTCTGGTACTAAGCCATATATTTTTAAATATGGCAACCAGAAGGAAGTGTGGTATTTTTAGGAAATTTGTATTATCAAACTTTATCAAACACTGAATAGATTTGTCAATGCTATAAAATGTTTTTTTAATTTCAGTACCTATATTATACTAAATAGACCAAGATACTGTTACCAACTTATTATACAAGCCATTAAGTCTGTAGAATACTATAATAAATTTTTCAATGAAGAAACCCATGTTATTTGCATTTCTATGTATGAACTTCTTAATTATCAAATTAGTTTTAGGAAAACTAATAATAATGAAATTTAAAAAATTAATGATATTCAGGAGATTCATTTTTTTTTAATCAGAAAATATACATTATATATTATGTATGGTTACGTATACTTGAATATGAATCACAATAAATGAATAGACCAACACTGAATTACTTATTAACACGTTAAGTGCCATGCGACCGCCAGCGGCCTTACTTAATGGTATTTTTAAAACGTTGTCGGGGTTTTTATGTTGTCATTCGTGAAATGCTATCAGCATTATCTCGGGAAGTATTTGGTCTAAAAATATGATTCTAACATTGGATTATTAAATTAACAACTATTAAATTATTAAATTAAACTAAATTGGCAACTTAAATTACAAATGAAGAAAGTAAAAATCTTACCGTAAACCAAATCTTTGTGAAAAAAATATAAGACAGTAGTTTATTGTTTTCAGATAGATTATATGTAGTAAGCAAGTAGAAATGAGGCCTCTGATTTTTAACTGAAAAAAAAAAGAATTAAATATATATTATAAACAAATAGTTTTATTATTTAATTACCATACAAAATGTTGAAAAGTATATAGATAAAGTTTAGTTCTGTTGTCAGGTAACTGCACACCAAGTCTATAAAAGAAATATTAACATAATTCCATTAATAAAATTAACAATTAATCACACATTATAAAAAGTTATAAATCTACAGTTAGTTATCTTGTAGTTATCTTAGTAAAGAGTTAAGAAAGTAATAGAAGATAAGATAAAAGTAACATACATTTATTTTTGAACGGCTCTAATAAATATCAATTTAGTATGATTTATTGTAGACTTAAAATATTTATTTTGTTATTATTAAATATAAATAAAATCTTATTATATTTTTCAAAGTTACCAAATACCTTTAGGTATCATATAATAATACTTATGTACCCTGCTAGTTTTACAATGATAAATTACATTATTCACATTTTATTATATAGGTACTAAAAAAATTTAATGGTTGAATTGAATTATAAATAATTAATGAATGATTTTTACCATAGTTGAAGAATTTTTAAAATAAAGGCTTTGATAAAACTATTCATAAATCATTAATGGTAAACTAAGTTTGTAAATAGTAAACAATTTATTAAATTATTTAATTTAATAAGCATATTTCTTTATTGTATAAAAAGTTCATTATTTATTTGTAATAATATATAATAATTAAGACAATAAAAAAAAAAAAAATATTAATAATTGTTTAGTGCAATAACAATGAACTAATAAACATTTCACTAAATTGATACAAGGCAATTATATCTCTTGAATTATAATGATTGATTGGTGTAATTCATACCTACCAAGATAAACTATTGTTAAATATAATTGGTGTATATAGGTACCTAGTACCTACTATACGAGAATAAACAGTAACCTAACTAATAAGTATACTGTATAACATCCAATAATTCTGCAAGATATTAAGTGTATACTTATTAACTCGAACTCATAAGTAATTTATTCAGTAGATTTTATTAAGCTATTCACTAGCTATGTAATTTATCATATAGTATTATAAAACTTCAAACGAAATTTATTAATTGTTAAATCAATATCAAATGTTCTGAATATATACACTTTCCATGTTATTACCTTAAAATCATAGGCAGGTACTCCAGGTTTCAGTAGCGATTAGATATTCATAAATTAGCGAATCATGATCACCATTTCCGGCTCCATCTCCATATTCTAGGTATAGATAACTCAATTATTAATAATCTTATTTGATAGAGAAGAATAGGTATTGTTAATCACAGTACAGTACAATGTATTTCTACATTACCCCGGTTTCAAGTATGCTCTTGAAATGGTATCTTTCGAAGTAAGATCTTGTCCTCCACAAATATTTTGTCACCAAATGTTGCATGTAAATCGTGCATAAGAAGATGATGAGCGAATTCAAGAACCCCATTGAAATGACAATGACTTCGGAATACGATCGCCACAAAAACGATAAGCAGCAACAGCAACCGTCTAGCACCACAACAGTATCTATGTACAATAGCGAACTGGTGAGTGGCCTAGGAATTCGCACAACCCGACGCAACCCGATGCAAAACGGATGACCGATACGCAAAATGTACGCGGATACTAAATATTTGAAGGAAAGAAATAAAAGTCTACATCAGTGACCGAAATTTAAGAGTAAACAAGTGGAGTATTCTATAATCATATAATGTATTTGAAGTTGAACAATCGATAACAATCGTGAGTTATACAGCCATCTCGGCGTCCTTAATAAGTGTGTGGTGTGACCAACATAACCAACGTGCCCGTCATAATATTGTACGCTCGTCCGTGGTGGATTTTGGCAAGCAAGATTTTGAGCGCTCACGTCCGTAAGCAAGCTGGTCTACGCCCCCCAAGTATGCCCCAACATGGTCGATCAAAAAGTATGGTGGCTACACATTATGCTATATAGTCGTTAGTCATTAACAATAGACGGCACCGTATAGCCGTTGGCTTACATACTCCACCATAGAATAATATTATAAAACATAATAATGTAAACTCTCACGGTTTTAGTCTCAACCAAATAATTATAATAATAATAATAAATTGAAATAACATTGTGCAAAATTCTGAAACCACCGCTACAAGTTTAAACGTGGAAAGAAATTAGTTAAGATTTGATTTCACAACACAACGTATTAGCGTTTTTAAATTTTAGAAAGTCGGCTGTATCGGCTTGTACCAATATGTACCAACATTTAAAATAGATTCATATTATTGTTATCAAATCTATAAACCAATAATATAGATCAATATTATATCTGACTAAATAATTAAGTTGGTATTTGTAGCGATTTCTATGCTTTTCCTCACCACGGGAATAAAGCACTTAAAAGTTAAAAAGGCTCAATGTAATAAAAATTTATATTTTAATTTGTTTCCTAGTTTATTGCGTATATACGATGCAGGATACAAAAGGTTATTTAATTTATATTTTACAACATACCTATTATTTTTTAGTCATAGCATAAGTAAGTACTTACAGGCCACAATGAATTCTTGCAAAGTTTATTGAAAACATTGACGATGAATTTTTTCGATTTTTACTTTTATTACGTAGTTTTCAGTATTTATTTTGATTGGATTAATAATAATTTCTTCATACGTATTGATTGATTATAATTTATCATGATTATCATTATTTACTGAAACTATTCGTCACCCACTTTAAATTAAGTTAATTACTATAATAATGCGAACCGAAAAACAAATAACGCATTAGCCGCTGGTATTGGTGCGTTAAACGGTCTACGGGTTGAGTTCACGTTCAACTCAGTGGTTCAAAAACGTATCTCGAAATTCTTTTTGTCTGAGACACAACAACTCACACAATGACGGCGGCACACCGTACAGTTTTATTGTCTCACGGATGGTGCGAGTGTGTGCGTTAGAACATATTTCCCCTCCTACCGTTCTCCACGTTACCACATCAACCTATCGGCTGTAGGATTAGGGGAATTGGTTTTTCATTCTTCTTCTAGTTATTATTCTCATCATTATTCTATAACTGCTCTCCAAATGGTTGAAACACCTCCCACCCTTGTGCATTCCTTGTTACGAAACCAGTTTCTTTTGTACTGTATATTATTTTAATTCTACACAACAGATGCCTAGTATACGATCGAAGAACAATCTAAAACTGCTTCTAAAATACTTGTGTACAATAATTTAACAGAACCGGATTAAAAATAAGTATAAAAAAATATGAATTCCCAACTCCTTAGATGTTTTGGGCGTACCAAAACCACGGTTTTGAGTATAAATTAAAATAATTTAACATATATATATATATACATTATTAATTTAAATAACAAATTATATTTTAAACAGTCGGAAAAACTGGACAATATATAAAATGTGTATCTACTCTATGAATTTTAAAAATATTATCGGCTATACGGATTTCTGGGTTTAGATTGCGTCGAAGTTCGTTTTCTAATCGACCTATTCGGCATTTCTGTAGTTTAATCTTAGTTGTTTTCTTTATATTGAAACATAACCAATTTTGTGTGTGAGACATATTATATTATGTTAGTAGTCTACAAAATCCTATAACAGATCAATATTAATATCAATTATATAATAATAATTCAATAATAAATGTTTGATATATTAAGATAACAATTATTGTGATATGCACAATTTGAAGCAACCAAATACACATATGATATACATATGTACCTAGATTTAAGGGATTAATTATTTATCAAAGATTAAACTTCGTCTAGTGAAATGTCGCTCCTAGATAAATAATGGAGGTGGCGTTAAAATTTTTACATTAACCTAGAAATTTACTTCATGATGGTGTAAGTGTAATAAATCACATCGTCTAGCGGTTTGAGGTAGTCATGGGCACACTCGAGACCACCGCATCTATGATTGTGTTCGGAGTCGTTGTGTAGTGGTCTATCGACTATCTGTTGACAAGCACCACACCATACAAGAATCTAAATCATAAAAGAAAATTGTATTCCACAAATTTGCAATTCCACTTGTTTGACGACACGAGTTTGACAACAAATCGTGTCGCATATGATTAAGTCCTTTAAGTTTCAGGAAGTACCGTGATCACCAGGTACTTATACCTAAATTCTATTAAATGTCAAGAAAGATTTTACATATATTGATGTTAGATGTGACAAAAAAGTCATATTGTTCAAAACTGATATACCTACTTAAGTAGATAAATATAATAATGAAAATTATGGGCAGGTATACCATAATGTATAGCGTTTTTTTTTTTTGTTATTTAGCTATTACGTTTACTTCCCTGTGGTGTGTCGCAAAGTATGAAATGAAAATACTTGTGTCACCGTGGTACAAAGGTTGAGAAATACTGTTCAAGACTATATATACGCATACATATGTAGTGCGCTCAGCTGTTTACACCGCAAAGTGCGTATAAAAGACCCCTTGGTTCACGCAAGCGTCACATCACGAATTCACGACGATCCTTCTACCTAATAGTTTGCCAACGTGGGTTATGCGTCGGTGCCTCGGTGATGGGGTAGTAGTCAACAGAGCTGACGGGGACGTTTGTGCAGAAAGATTATTGATTTCTTAAATGGGCGTAACACCTGCATCTGTTGTATTCGTCTTATAAACGTATACAACATAGCAAATCTACGTTCAGTAGCAATAATTTTGTCTGGTTAGCTTTTATATTAAAGTAATCTGACGTATTATCGAATTTAAAGACAAGTAAATTATCTGTATTTTTACGTCGGTTTTATACGATATATCCATTTGCGAATTATGAGTATTTGAAATATTACAATTTAAAAAAACCTCATAGCTCGCTTAAAAATAAAATACCATGCCAAACCGATTCAGAAACACAGATGATATTCTTCTCGTGATGTTTGTCAGTTTACGCTAATATAAATTAATCTAACAACATAAAATTAGTTCTACTGAATCCAGATTTGATATATTATATTGTACGTTTGTAAGACGGAGACAACACATGCGGTTATGATGCCCTTTAGGTGCACGCGGAGCGAAACGAATGTTACTTGTTGGTCATCCAATTAAAAGTTTATTGGAAGTGCTGTGCTCGACTATATGGATGTATTTATTTTCTTACATACAAAATATAACTATGGTAAAAATACTCATGAGTAATTTATTATAAAATTAAAAAGATACAAATAAAAAATTTGATATTAATTGATTTGATATTATTTATCTATTTGTCTATTTATCTATCTATTATCTACTATTTGTCAATATATTTACATTAAAAAATTAAATATTTTAAAAATTGTTGTTGTATAGGAAACTATTGGCACTATAGCTGATTATAAAATATATATACATTAATTAACCTATACCAGAGGTTCCTAACCAGGGTGCCGCGAAATTATTTGAAAAATAATTTTACAAGAAAAAACGATTTCATGAAAAATCTGTGAATAATAAAACAGGCTATAATATAAAACCTATTGTGTTTCATATATTTTGTAGTAATATTAAATTCAGTCTATTTTAATGTTCATACCGGTTTGTTTGCTACTGCTTTGATGTGAAATACTTGCAACTTTATCTTATCTTCATTTTTATAAATCATGGATCGACAATAGTAATTTCAATACAACCGTCTGGTTTTAATCATCATTACAAAACATACGAAACATATTTCAGTCGTCTCAAGGTATTTTATAATTTTATATAATATAATAACATTTTAGTGAAAATAATGGATAAATTTATTACTAAAAAACGAAAATTAGATGAAGACGAAATTTCATCTAACATTAATATTGAGTCAACATCTGGTAAATCAAATAAAGCTAATTCTAGTTCTACAGGTTTAAATGTTATAACTAATAATTAAAAATAAAAATATATACAATGTAATATGTGCATGTATAATATACATTGTATATAGTATTATAGTATATAGCTATATACACCTTACTACTTTTGTTCCTTTTGTTTATACTTATGCACTGATTAATAAAACCTAAGTGGTCTGTAGACTATATAGTATAAACTATAGAGTATAGGGCCTAGGGTGCCTCCGGATTTTAGAAAATGACTAAGGGTGCCATGAGTCAAAAAAGGTTAAGAACCTCTGACCTATACACAGCATTATAATTATATCCAATTGCATAAGTTATGAATCAAAAATTATGCTAAAACAGTAGTTATTGAAATAGTTACACTTAAGCGATTACATATAGTTTTGAAACCATATATTATCAATACAGATAACATTATGTAACACACAGGATACGACTGTCATAATTATCCAATCATTTAAATTAAATGTGTACTCAATGTAAAGAGTCTGGATTATATATTTTAAATATTGAATATGACATTATAGTTATAATTAATTTTCCACTCAACATTTTACATCCAAAATTAACATTTCCAATTGAATGTTTATAAGAACTCCATACCCATTTATGCTATGTGATTTTTTTTCGACTTTTTAATTATTTTTTTATGAGTCATAAATTATTTATTGACTCGGAGTGATGTCGATGTGTATGATAAAATATGTATGCTTATTTAACATTTTAGCCTTCTGCATTCGATCAACATTAATAATTTGTTTTAATTAAACTAGGAAAAGAACCGAGATTGATTTAAATGGTCATCTGCATAAAACTAATTTTATATAGAGTTAATAATGATTTTATTTTTTTTTTTTACTCAATTGACTAATCTCATAAAGTCGTGGGTATACATAAAAATTCACTTTAAGTCTATCACATTGTATTATTTACATAATATCGTACATAGATAATACCTACGTATTTAAATTTATATTTTTATTTATTTAAATATTATAATTATAATTTTTATATAATAAATTATTTATTATTTAATAAATGCAATATACCGAGTGGTTGGTCAACATTTACCACAAGCTATTATTAGTACCTGTTGTACAGGGTGGGTAAAGGCAATAATTCCATTAAATTTCGGTTTGTGCATAATCTTCAAGGATCCAAGTAATATACAATAAGATCAAGGATTTCAGAATACCAATACCAAAATTAATGAGCTCAACAATATTATTTTCTTAAAGTTTTAAATAATGAGTTTCTTGTCTCAATGCCTTGTGCTACCAAATACTGTGCAAGTGCGCGTCCCTTCAACTAAGCCATTGAGTGCGTAGGTGAGTTAAGTCTAAAATCTAAATTATAATTCATACAATTTTGATAAAAGCTAGTTGTTCATTCGGGCGAATGAAAAAAAAAAAATTTTGGAAAATACTATAATAATATAGTAATGATCATTATAATATTCTGCGTTTTTACGGTCGAACGCGTTCTATGAACGGCTACTTCAGAATGGAACAGTCCGTCTCTCATAATTTCACTGTTAGATGTCACTGGTGGTTCCGTACGCAAGTACCTCCAATGCGCAACGAATGTTTAAGCATTGTTATAAATGTTATAATAATATTATATTTTATTGTGTAATATGATAAAATAATTACATTATTATTTATATTATACCTGTTATGTAATCTAAAGGCTTCAAACCGAGAAAATAATAAATAATAATTTAATTTATTCACGGAATTTGATGGTTAATAGAAAATGAAATACATAATTTACAACTGAAAATTATTGTAAAGTTAATGAGACATCAAAATGGAACGTAAATTTATAAATTACAACTTAACCGATTTTCACTTCATCATGAATTATTTTTAGATTTCATAATTCATCTAAATATATAAATTGTGTTTAACATATTTTACATCGATGAATGTTGTGAGTGTTACGTAGCTTACAATAAATACTCTTACAAAACTACACAGTATAACTTACAGTACACACTTAATACAATTAGGATATGTCGGTTTTCATTAAAAACATTTAAAATTATAGTGGTTCAGTTCACTTTAACTTATACTGGTAATTTAAATTAATCTCGAAATTTACAAGTAGGAAGGTCACTGTACGGGATGGAATGTATACATATCCAAAGTACCATCATTAGATTACCCCAAGGGTAAATTATTAACGAAGGGAAAGAACTGAATACTAATTAATAACGGTTGAGGTATCGAATGATCATAACTATAAATAAAAATATAATAGATACTTCTTACTCCTGAAAAAACATAGATAGGTTTATTTATATTATTAAGTAAAAAATAAATAGTATAAAAGTCTTGAATACGACTATACGAGTGTTATAAGTATAACATAATAGAAAAAAGGAGTGATTGCTTTGTTCCCTAAATTAGAACAATGGTTGTAATTTATTGTTGACATCTGCTTATATAAATTATCAAAAGTAACAATAGATGATCTGTTAATACATACATATAAACACCTTAAATACTTGCAGTATATATAAACAATTCACCCAACACTTGATATAGATCGTAGACTTAAATATATATAAGTACATATAAATTATAAATACATAATAAATCAACAAACGTGACACTTCCACAGTCCACATGGTGATTTTTTAACGAGCATTTACATTATATTATTTCAACAGCATTACATTTTTGTATTTTATTACATTGTTTCTAATTTTGTTTAGATTTTGAAGATGTCTAAATGGTGCAACAATAGCTTTGAATTTCGTACCTACCTACATATAGGTACTCTAAAAATTTGAAATTGTAGTATAAATAATTGCAGAGTATCAGTGATGGGAAATATATTTTTAAAAATGAACTAATTCAAGTTCATCAATCAAATTTAATTAGATAAATTAAGTTACTTGTTCTTATAATTTTTTATTTTTTCTATTGCAGTGTTATCAGTTTTAAATTAATTAAGATAATTTGTTAGTACGATGTCTGAATAATATTTATATCGTGTAAATACCAATTATAAACTATATCGTGTTACTAGATAGTAAAATTTAATTTAAATTTTAAAATATTAAATTAGTAACCATCATAGAATATATGCTAACATTGTTTACTATAGAGTATATTATAAATTCTGAACGGGATAAAAAATGTATTTATTTAACAATGATGTGTGTGTGTTTTTTATTTGTGTCTATCATCACGTTATGAGGCAGTAAAAATGCTTTGATTTCTATATATCGCTATTTTCCTGAAAGGAAAGTGAATGTAGATACTGGGACTCATCAAAAGTGCAAAATTTTCAATACTTTTTAAAAGCATCGGTTAAAACCATAAAAAAATTACGGAAAACAGAAATGTTTACGCAATACCAGTTTTTGACAAAATACATTTTTTAAAATGCAATAACTCAGAAACAAAAACCAGAAATTTTTACCAAATGTTTATATTGGTGTTTTTTATACCTACGTAGTTCAGTTTTCGAAGTATTTTGATTTTTATTGACTTTTTTATTTGACAATTGAAATTTTCGATTTTTCTAAGTATTTTCTTTTAAAATATCGATTAAAAATTTGGCTGTTTAATAATTCTTGAAAATTTAATACAAGTTATATTATAAATTGGATTCAACGGACTTGAAAAAAATCGAAATTAGTCGAAATTTGACACGAATTTTTTTATAAGCCTCTAAATTTCAAATTTTTATAAAATATGGCGATCTCCGCAAAAATGTTATTTTTTAGTTGAAAATTCATACATTTTTTGATTTTTATACTTGAAATTCAAAATTTTAACACAATTTATTCATTAGTTTTTCTTCAAAGCTGTATAAAAAAATTGCAACCGGACTTTCAGAAAAAATTTTTATGATCGTTTGAAATTTAATATTTACGAAATTGCATAAAATAACGATTCATCCTTAAATGATTTTAAAGATTTTTTATTATTCAGAAAGTATAATTGTAGACATTTGAATAATTTACTAGCTGTTCAGATTGGTATTTTCTTTTCAAAATATTTTACTGATTTTTAAGTAATTTATAAGCATTTTGAATATTCAATTTTTTTTAAATTTTTTTTTATAATTATTGATAAAAAAATACTTGAAAATTTATTAGAAGATTCCATAGAAAAGTTTTTCTTACTGTCATTCAAAAATTATTAAAATACATAGGCACAATTTATTTTATAATCGTAATAATTTTGTCAATATTCCAACAAAATATATTATATATGTGACTAACAATTTATCTCCGTTCAAAATCGTTTTTCATATACAATGATACCTAGAATTATATTCAGATTTAACAAATCCATTATAATGACCTATCCTATGAACGAGGTGCTCTCCACCACCTACTGTACAGTAGAACGAGCCCCATCCGGTTCTCTTTTTTGTTGTTAACTCGACCGTAGGTATACTATTTTTTGTTAGATAGATGAACAAACGCATGATTATGCCACCATAAATATGGTTTATTTGTATGCACAATAAACTATTAAAACATTAACCAGCTTCGAGATTTAAAAAATAAATAAATATAAGTTGCTATTTAAAAATGATAAATTCATATCAATTTAAAACAACATTTGAACAATACCTAATGTTTATTTTATGGATTCATAATAGTTGTATTAATGTTGTACAAATATACTTTATACCATTACTAAATATAAAGTATTGGTCGAGAAGTTGTTGAGAAATAATGTCAGTTAATGTCATCTTGTTTGTTATATACTAAGTAACGGAGTGACTGTCGTATTTCAAAACCTTTATATATTTATAACTTAGAAGCAGCTAAAGTTCCAGAAACAGCGGGCATCTTGATTTCATGAACACCCGAGAGTAGCAGCTATAGACCGCACCTATGCGTGACGCGTTCTCTGAAACATAAAAGTAAAGTAATAACACCTAATTTCACTCATATTATTCCATCGAACCTATTCAATGCAAATATTAAGTTGAACATTTAAATCACATTTAAATGTAGTAAAAAATCGATTAATTGTTAATTTTAAATAAGAAGTTCATGTTAAAATGGTAAATTAATCAAACAATTGAAAAATTGATTAATCGATTAATCAACTATATCAGATAATATTTGTATTAGATTTAGCCGTTTAGGTATAAAATCGAATAATCAATAAACATAACAATAGATGCTTTGATGGTTAACTAATTTTACCAATATTACAATGTTGTGGTCGGTTAACCAATTAATCGGTGGTAAATACTTGATAAAAAACCAATCGGTTAACCGATAAATCGGTGCAAAAATCATTTAATAGAAACAATCGAACAACCCTAAGCCCCTAAGTACACCCATATTATGTGACAAGGGGGAAATAATCCTTTCCGCACAAACCACAAATACTATTTTTGTCATGCCAATTATTTTTATTAAACTGGGTTTACATTGAAGCGATAAAACATAAACATAATGTCTTTTCAAACAAAACGTGAAGATTAGGCACTATACATGAAATAGGTTTATTTTTAACCGGTTCTTATGCCATACCGACGGAATACCCTTAATCTGGGGATTAATTAACGTTAATTAATTCCTCAAAATTAAATTTAAATGATTTAATTATATCTGCAAACCTACGAAAACAAAAAAAAAAATACTTAAAATTTCATAATAATTCAAAAAATTCTAGTAAGATTGTTGAAAAATTCAATAATTTTAATCGAAACTTTGATTGGTTGTCATTTGGTTAATTTTGATTTTAGAGCTATGGTAAAAAGAACCAAATCGACTTAAAAAAATTCGGTCTATCCGAATTTGGTATTTAACATACCTGTTGCTATTTAAAAAATACAAGTTGTATTGCGCATGCATACACAAAAAGTTCTAAAAATGTAAAAATTACCAAGAAATATGTATTTATGTATTCCCTTTCCCTTCCCAAAAACCGCATATTAATCCGATGTCACTGGACAGAATTATTTAGTGTTACCTTTAAAAGAAATCACACTTTATAGCATAGACTTTAGAGTATAGGGCCTAGGGTGCCTCTCCGGATTTTAGAAAATGACTAAGGGTACCATGAGTCAAAAAAGGTTGGGAACCTCTGATCTAAGCTATCTAGATCAAATTGTAAATATGCTAAAATATAAACACCTTGGCTCTCGATATAATAAATTACATTTATCCATGTACAATACAAACATATTCATGTTGGTCACCCCATTAATATTTGTATTATAGTATATTATATAAAACTTTAGGCTGTGTTTTCTCACATCCATCTTTGAATTTTAAATTATTTCTATCAACTCTTTATATTGTTCATCAGATAAAAGACTAGTATTATTGGCTAAATTAGTAAAGATTTGATTTCATATTAACCGTATATTAGCAATGCCACACCACGACAATGAAAGATCATATTATACATATATACATTGCTCAGGAAATGTTGGCATTTTATATAATACCAAGCCACCTAAGCATTTTGCAAAATACCTCTTTATCCATATTGCCGGTTACATATATAATGTTATAATGTGCATAATGCACATACGTTTGTTATTAGTCAGTTATTACAAAAATAATTAAAAACCAATTGTTTAATGTTTATTAGAAAAAATCTTTATTGAACCAAATTAATCCAAAGTTAAACAATTTAATAAGATTTTTGCCACTACTTGTCCTTCGCAAGAGAGTCGATATCTGGATTAAAATCGGAGGGTTTAGCCTTAAATCACTCTCAAACTACAGTTTCTTATATTTTTATATTTATATAAAAAAAAATTAAAGTGGACAAAAACTCGCTCGTACCGAACAGATAGGTTGTCGAAGATCCTTTCATGACTAAAATACGATGAAAATTATATGAATAATAGATATTAATAATAAACATATATGTAAACTATATTAAATACAATTATACAATACAATTTTTCGATACCGTTAATTGTGTTGTTATAATTGATTAAATATTATTATAACACAACCAACAATATTATTAAATAACAAAAATATGTAATAACTTATAGTATTATTTTAACCAGACATATATGCATTAGTCATGATGTATACAGCCTAGTTCCCCAATGCCCGCGAGCGGGTCGCGGCCAGGGGCAAATGTAAATTGGGCCCGCGGTTACCTTTTTTGTTGTAAACTCGGCCCGGGAATTTCAGGTAATAAAATAGGTCGATTGTAAACTCAGCTCGAGAATTTAAGATAGTAAAATAGGTAAATTCTAACATTGGCCCGGAAATGTAAGATAATAAAAAAGGTCGGTTGTAAACTCGGCCCGATAATATTCTGCAAATAATAAATAATGTACTTAACTATATCTTATCTAATATATCTTTCTAATTACTAGAAAAAATACTTACAAAATACAAAAATAAGGAGATATCGGTGAGTGAATACGTCAAACACATGGCTTTTTACATAAAACATAAATGTATATTATAACCTATATTATTAGTTATTACACTACAGTTTTACTTATATTTTTTAATTACTTCAAGTTTTACACATATATACAACGAATTTCATACTATGAATAATAATATGAAAATGAAAATAATTTTTGGAAGATAATGAGAATCGCCTCCTCGTGGTGTCCTCTCAAAAATATTATAAGAACATATTAGGTACATACCTGTAAAAACCCCGGGCCGAGTTTACACCTAAATAATTTTTACCTGAAAAAACACGGGCCGAGTTTACAATAGACCTTTTGAACATTTTTCTTCCTCGGGCCGAGCTTACAATCGCCCGCGGCCAGGGCCATATTTATACAAGGACATTTGCACAGAACTTACCCAAAGAAAGGGCCTATCAATAGCAACAACAGACAAACATAATTATTTATATACTTTTTTATCGCTATTTCTCTGATTATCACTAGGGGCCGGAATTATATTCTTTTGCATATTTTTTTTGAATCTATGCAGTTAGACGGGTGTTCGAAATGTTTACAAATCGTGAAACAGCTGAGTTAGGTAATGGTAAAAGCTTTTTTTTGCATTTTTGAGAATATTTAAATATAGTAGAATATTTCGTATAACAAAAAATAAAAGAGATTATATCGATTAATTTTTATAGATGTTCGATATTTTTTGTTGCAATGGCGTAAATAATGTAAATTATATGTTCGATAATAGTGATATAATAAAAAGTTTCTTAGCTTAAAATTTAAAATAAATAAATAGGTATTTAATATTATCATTGATAATTTAATCAAACTTTTCTTAACATGTAATATTTTTTATTATGTACCTATTTATATTAGGTTTTTGTATTATGTGTTTAATTATTTTGTATATAAATGCATATTTTTTTGCATTTTTTATTTTGATTTTTAAAGAATACTGGAAGAGTATTTTCAACTTTGTAAAAGAATATAATTATTCCGGCCCCTAATTTTCACATTACTTAATTCTATAAAGCATTTATTAATAGCGTGCTACGCTGATTTATGCGTTATATTTATAAAAATACAATTATAACTTATAAGCATGGTTGAGAAGTCAAATGGCACAGCAATAGCCAATAAGACTCATCGATTTAGCATGTGCATTTATCAAGATATACAAACGAACACGATAATGTCATTTATCGATTTGCTAACATATGAAAACCTTGACCTTATTGTATTATTAAAAACTAATTAACCTAATAATGTACTTATTTATACACGAATCTAAAAAATATTCCATTTTATATATTGTATTTGTTTAAGAATCTAAATTTTTATGTCATATAGAACTGTTTTCGTTTAATGACGAGTGACGATTAGAATGTACATTTTAACATATTGTTTGTAATGGTATAGCTATAGTTCGTTTAACATATTATAGAGACTCTGCCCTGTAGACAAATAAGTCAAGTACTGAAACAGTGAGACTGATAAGGATTGCCTACACGCTTACGATATTTGTTTATATTAATTTTCTTCATGGCTACATGCGTACATCATATTATATTATTTAAAATAGGAAATTGAAAAAATAAACATCCAATTTATTGTTGTAATTGTCAAGTACTTATATTAATACTCCGTATCCGAATACACGAATTGTAAGTAATTATACTGGGAAAATTGATTTCGTACATTTCACACGCTCAGGCTATTATTATTTTTTAATTATTTATATATTTATATTAAATTAAAATAATAAACGAATATAAACAATAAAATCATTTTTTTTGTTAATCAATTGGTTTTTATTTCGTACATCATATAATCGTGTTCTCTAGATATAACTAGGTACATCTTAATTAGTTATCACATATGATAGTTAAAATAAGTGTACATAAAATTACATTTTAATTTCATTATAATACTTCTTAATAGTTTTCTCATGCGGAAAAAAATATCTGGAACATAAACTTTGATAAAAATAAAAATTTCCTCAGACTAACAGTTTTACATTCATCTATTTATTAGACAAATATACGAATCACTTCATGTTTAAATGTAGGTAAAAATGTAATGCGAGGTTACAATACTATGACAAATACTGTTAATAATGTATACGTAGGTGTTTATAAAAAAAAAATTAAGCTCTGTCTGTTGTATTCTAATCGTTTACAGTTTGAACCTTATTCTGAAGCCATAACTAAATATTTTTATGAATCATGAATCCATGAATACATATAACTAATTTTAAAAAATTAAATTTTTTATTAGCCTGACTTTTTTTTGTAATTTATTTTCATAGTTTCAAATTATATATTTTTTAAGACAGAAGATGATTATGATATTTGTACATGCGATTATATAGTTATTTGAAATTAAAATATTGAGTATTAAGAGATATTTTTGTTTAGAACTGGTTCAACTGGTTGCCATAATTTCTTCCATTCATAACGAGCCAGTGACATTTGGAGATTTTTCCTTTCTAGCTCATCAAATTATCATAAAAATACAATAAATCTATTTTTTCTATGATTGAAAAAAGAAATCAGAATAAATGTATATCTATAAAGAAAAGCCCATAGTGAAAGCATATTACATGTTTTAAATTAACAAAATTAACTATATGTATGGTGAAACTAGTAAAGCGTATACTTGATTAAGATAGTTATAATATTAACAAAATAAAATCGGTGAAGACGTACTTATTTTAATAATTTAGATTATTTATTTATTCGTTTACCTATTTAATTTCTCTTTAGGGTATAAGTTGTATCTTATATTATATCATATCGAATATAAGTTTGAAAATGTTTTTTTTAAAAATAATTAAAAATAATTGTCTGTTAATCGATACACAGCAGTGTGTTTTTTACACAATCCATTTGGCGCCACTTTCATAAAGAGATTAACATTACAGCCCTAATGTATAATATATACTTATATAGTTCTAAATAATGGTACTCTTCTCATCGATGGTTATTCTATGTCGATAAAATTAAATTATTGATGATTATAATTTTTTATTATTGTGATACCCAATACCTAATAAAAATATTGTACTATTTGTATTCATACTAATTTAGTCAAGAGTATACGACTGATTTAAATTTTAAATATATGAACAGTAAATCACTTTGTACGTAGTTTAATGAAATGATAAGTGTAGGGTTATAGATATTTTAATCTACTACTTCCACTATAATATAGTAAGTTACTGTTCACAGCAATATGATTTGCCTATATCGACTGTAATGAGGGGCGACAATACAAAACTTAACGATCTATACCGTTTTAAACAATTTATATTATAATTCTTCTTGAGAAATATTGTTTTGCGTTACAGACTATTTTGTATAATTCACTAAAATGTTTTATACACCAAAATTGATAAAATCTGCTACAATTTATTATTAATTATAACATTGAGGGTAGTACCTACAGACTACAGTGTAGGTCCTACATTAATAATAAACTAGGTACTTACCTACATCTAAACATGGAATTTTTCACTAATAATGTAAATTTATGTGCTTAAATGGACAAGAAAAAAAATATTTTAGCATATAGTTAATATTTTCTTATTATATGCCTTATTAAATATTGTTTGGAGCATTTCGAAAAGAACTATTGTAATGTAGAAATATTGTAATGTTGTCTCATCATTCACACAATTTTTGTTATTACAATATTACTAAAACATAAAAATAGAACTTTTACTATAAAATATTTCATGGACATGTGTTAAAAGAAATTTTTAAATAACCGTTCGAAAAAAAATGAAACTTACCATTAAAATTCAATTTTTGTGTTTAACCTAATCTTAGTAAACCAACATTGTTAAAAAAGTGATTGACATTAAATATAGACGTGTTTTTTACTAATAAAATAATAAAATCAGATTAATTTTGAGAAAGTAATAATTATTTTTCAGGGCACTATCTCAAGATGTTTTATTTGTTTTTTACAAAAAATAAAATAATAAAATAAAGTAATTCTTTCGTTAATATTTTAAATTATGATTATAAATAAAATTTTTTTTTATTCAAGATTAAAAATTAAATAATTTTATAATAACAAATACTTTATACCTAATTCATCTCAAACCCAATCTGACCTGTAAATTATTAAAGTGTCTTTTAACTCTTTCTTACTTTTTATTTTTATATTCTTATATCTATGAAACTTTCGAAAAATTAATTCTGAGAAATATATCTGGTGTTTGATTTCTAATAAATATATAATATTATCCTACTTCCACAGCGTAGTTGATGCACGGCCACCGATTGTTGGTTCTATTAATGAAATAAGTATATAAACGCTGAACCATGTAGTGAATAATTTGTATGTATATGCATACTTCTGGCAATAATATGTATTTACAAGAAAATACAAAATAAATGACCGATTTTTTCATGTGTCGAATGATTGGTCATGGAGTATGTTGGAGTCTCATTCGCATATCGGTACGCTATATGGTACACATCCAAGAGCCAAGTCCCTTTCCTGTACGATATTTCCTGCTGCACGATCGGTCCCCCATCCAGCCTTTCACATGGTCTGCTATAGGATATAAGAAGGGTTAACTGAGATCGTTTTCTGTCGGGTTGATTGCTGAGATAAATGTCTACAGTTCACCATACTTACTTTCGTACTTTATACCTACTTGCGATCACTGCGGACTGTGTAATGTCTTACGACTAGCACATTATTATCCATCCGGCTAAGTATAGAGTTCATAGAGTCTAAAACGGATACTATGAATATTATAAATCCACAAGTTCAAGATTTATGTTATATATGTATTCAATGAAGGTATGCGCATATTTTTTAGTTTCAGTGTTCCAGCGCATCAAAAATAAAGAAGAAAATAAATTTTCAACTCATAGTTCATATACTATAATACTAATTATATTCTAATACCTGTACTAAATGGGCTTGTATCTATTATATTCAATTGAATATAAATTATTATTATTATTATTAGCTATTAAATAAATACTTCTTTTTATATTGCCGACAATAAAATGTTTAGTGTTGTTAAAATAGGTCCATATTAACTATTCGCTACAGAATACAGATTGCACAGAGTGAAAACAGCGATTTTCATTTTTTACCCAATCACTTAAAACATAATAGTGAAAAAAAAACAAATTTCACATAATGTTTTGTTTGAAGATTCAAAAAATAATTGTTAAATTCCTAGTCAAACAATAAATATACGTTAATTACATATTGGATAAATAAGGATTTTATTTTATTTTTTCTTAACAGTTTTTGGCTATAAATAGTCATCTAAAATGTTGTGCTGCAATTTTTTAAGCCAACAATTGTCTTCTTAGACTCACTATGACTCACCAATGATGCCTACTTTAAGTTGAACTTTATTTTACTTCTTATAGATCGTTTTCCGATATTATAGAAGATCTGAATGAAAAACTTATAAATAAGGTTAATATTTAAAAATATAATCAAACAAATATTCAAATATTTAATTTTGATATAATTATTTATTATGCAAGACATGTGCCATAAATCAATTTACCTAGGTAATATTTATTTTCATATGACATCAATTATTTTCTAATGTGTGATATACAGAAATCTATAGTTATTTTTGTGAATATTCACTAATTTTTTTCTCTGATGCCTAATTTGCAAGGTACTTATAGATTTTAAAAATATTTATAAAGAGGCATGTATGTATAAATGATTATATAACTATGTTAATGTTGCTATATATACATTTTATTTACATTGAAACATTGAAATCTGCATGCAGTACACACGCATGCAGATTTCAGAATAAATTCTTTATAATATTACATAAAACTACTTATTTAAATATTAAATATATTATAAATACTTTATCTAGCTATATCGATATAAATTGAATTTAGTTCGGTAACAAATAAATTATACAATGGAAATGGTACAAGTCAAGCCACTGACTCACCAATATATAACGATATAACTTGTCATGTCATTTCCACGCAGTATCGTCAGTTTCCATTGTATAAATATTAAATAATATTGTATTATAATAGGCAGAAATAGAATTAGGAATATTTAGGGGTAATATGATTGATATAATACATAATATACATTTCAAATACATGATATGATATTATTTATATAATGTTTTTATTTTACATTATTTTATACTCAGAATTCAGGAATGTTCCGAACTTGCACCTGCCCCTGCATCACCTCCTTATAGTTTAATCTTAGACAGTTACAAAAAAAAAGTAAGAAAGGAATAAAAAATAAGAGATCGAAGAGGATAGTCTGCACTCTACCATCAGGTATATCGTATATATATATATATATATATATATATACAGGTATAATCATGTAACGTGTGTAAAGAAGATTCACTTGCCGAGTACCCTTGGTATACACACACACACACACACACACACATACACGTGCACTGAACGCATACATACAAATATAGTTAGGTACATGAAAAAATAACGTGCTGGGCGTATAGTCAATAGGTTATTCAATGCGTGAGAGGGGTTTATTAGGCGAGAGAAAAAAACGACAACATATTACATTATGATCGTAAATCAAATCGATTAGAGCTCCCCTTTTCGACTGTATATACAATATTAATTATTACATATCTATACCTTTGACAAAAACAAGACTAGAAACTTCAACGTCGCCACGATTCACGGTTCCAACCATGATGTTCTTTATTATTATTATTTATGACATTATGTAGTATATACGTGTACCTATAAAAAAAATATGTACACGTCGCATTTACCTGACCGTCTCACAAGCACCTGTATCCCTTGTATACACCTAGTACAATAAGATTCCAATAATTAATTATTACCTATAGGTACTCATGATAGGTTTGATTTAATACATTCTACGCAAATGTCACTGTATAGTACGTGACAGAGCTGTATTATAATACAGGTTGGTGGCTACCATTTTTACATGCAATATCTGCAACGATCTACAACTATATTACTCGTATATTATTATATACTGTACACACTTGTTCGTTGTTAATGGTCTGATCGTAAAATAAATCGGGTGCTCGTAAATGCATGAAACGATTTAGTCATGCAAAACACAGGCAATTTACAGATTAAAAGAGCCGCTTGTTATTGTCCTTCGCTTCGCGGAATTTTTTCAATAAAAATTGTAGTGTAGTGCAAAAATTAAAATTCAAAATTCACAAGCACAGTCGTACAAATATATCTATTATCCCTATTTAAATACTAATAACAATAAATAATGATTAATGACCAATAAGTAATATAAGGACATATATAATTACACTATAGTACTCTGTACCCTTCGGAATATTCAGAACAAGATACGTACTTATGTAATAACTAGCATGTTTTCAGTAACTGCGGCGTTTAAAATTACAATTTTCCACTAAATGTATATATGTATTACGTTTTGAAAAGTAGCTAATTTTAATTAAAAAATTCACTAAAATATATTATATAACTATACCAATGGTTTTTTACTCATCTTATGGACTATGATGTGTACCTATATGTATATCTTTTACTATCTATGACAATATTAAAGAAAACTTTCGAAATTATTTAAATATGAAAATAATTAGTTTTTTGACCCATTTTTTTTATATTCGATTTTTCTATACGCATTATTGTATTAGAATATTTAAATTTGTTGACGTTCTATAAATATTGTTCGAAATGCTTGTGGTGCAGTCGAGTGCAATATTATGTTGTATACGAGTATATTATATAATACAACGCCTAGGCATTTTTATTGTCAGTCGGTTTATAACTACTTGACGTTGAAAACGAAATGCGACCAAAATAGTAAACCGTAGGTACGCGTTAAAAAAAACCAGTTGCATATTATTATGCATTACGTCACCTCAAAGAATGGTAAAATATGTAACACAAAATCATGTGCCTCATTGGAAAGTCTACATATTATCATACGTAATACAATAACATACGTGTGCGTGTGTGTGTGTGAATGGATTAAATATTAAGATTTAATTCATGTGTGAAGGATGGATAACACGCAACAACTGGGACGGTTCGGTAATGAAAAAATACGCAAACGCATACATCACAAACATTAATAATTAATTTTTATTAAAATTATATTATTTAAATTAAACATTAATTATAAATAATATCAAAATCATACTATTATACTATTATATTGGTTGTAAATTTGTAATGACTAATAATCGTTGAAAAAGCGTTTATATACCTATACCACTTATACCTATGTAGTAGTAATATCATTCAAATATATAATATTATTCAAGTTCCTTCTCCATTTCACCGCACGTAACCGGTAGAACAGCGGCGGCTCCGACGGATAACGTGTCCGCGGCGGGTCGGTCGCACGCTCGTTATCTCACGCGACAATGTGACAATCATCCGAGGGCAGACGATCGCAGCCGAGGGCCACCGCCGCCGCCGACGAAGCACAACAGTGGTGTCCACGCGTGCGCGTGCGTAAGTATTTCGTTGCGCGCATTCTTTTCTGTTCGGCCTGTTCCCTCTCCCCTCGCTCCACCACAAATACCACGGACACCACCACCACTTTCTCGTCTAAACCCACTCCGTCAGCGGTTCCCTTCTCACACGCTCACACAATCCATCATTCTCTTTCGCTCTCTCTCACCATCAATCGCTCACTCTCTCTATCACTCTCTCTCTCTCCGCGCGCTGTTTGTAGTCACTCGTCAACACACTCTCGCTCATACCATCCCCCTGCTCATTACTATATCCTACCAGCACGCTCACTCGCTCACTCTCTCACTCTCTCACTGTCTCTCTCTCTCTCTCTCTTTTTCTCTCTCTCTCTCTCTCAATCTCTCTCTGTCTCTCACTCTTGGTTCCGGAGGACGTAACGACGCGTACGGTCGCACGTTATCACGGTATCGTCGTTCCTTATCACACCGCTTTCGAGCATTCGTCAAATCAACACGGTCCGCACTCCGCAGTCCCTTTGGGCGATTACGAACACTGTACGTACGTAATCCGACTGGTGATTGTCGTCGTCCCGGTGTCCGCCGTCGCCCGCGCACCGCCGAAACGGTTCGCCTACGTTTTTCCAACCACCGTCTACTTACTAGTTACTACTACACTACCCGGTCGGCGTTTTTTCGTAACAATATCCATCGTCGGTGTTTTTTATTTTTTTTTTTTTTATATATTTTCTTTCCCCCTATCGACCACGATATTATTGTTGTTGCCGTCGTCGTTGTCAAGTGTTGTGATCGCATTCGCGGGTCGAAGTTCAGGTGTCTATACGTCTTTCGACTCGGTCCCGCGGGAATACCTGATGACGGACCGCTGCTGCAGTTCCTGTTGTTCACGACGAGGTGCGTGTCGCTCTCTCGAAAACCTAACGCGGTGAGATGCCATATATGGTGTTCGACGAATTTCGATTACGCCTGAAAAAAAAACGTTATGCATTCCACAGAGTGTACGTTCCGCACAGCTGACTTTGGCCCTTGAGAGCCATTGTCGTCGCAAACGGTAACCGATCGTACAACGACACAACTCGCGGATTTGCGTTCATTACATACAAGACACAGCACTACCAAAGGTGAGCGTATATGACTAATAGCTCGTGCTCACTATGCTATTATATTCATACCAGTAAGCGTGTATTGGGATTTATTAGTACACCTATGTACCAAGGTATTATTATTTTCAACTACATTTCTCTATTTGAGTCCAAATGCACATTGTAAGTGTACCTATTTAGACTATTTAGAGTATATTTTAATATTTCTATTAATTTCTCAACCCTTGTAGGTAACAATATTCAATTTATGTTAATACTTTTTAAATATTATCTACCATGGTTTTATTTTTGTTTCTTATTTAGGAATGAGAGAGATGGATATTGTTAAAGAAGAAGATAGGATTCGGAGATTACAAATCCTCGAGAAAAAGATGCGGGATCCACGAAATGTTTCAAATGTGGATTCTTTATTGGTAAGAATCACTATTTTAATTTCATACCTACAGAAAATATTTTATTCAGTGTCTTATAAAACAAATTTACTAAACATTTTAAGGCTAAACATATTATGATATACGTGGTTATATATTTTTACACTCATTGAATAATCTTAGAACTAAATATTTTAGAAATATACAAGGAAATATATCAACATACCATCTTATTTTTTTTTCATATGTATGAAAACAACTTACTTGTTACAATAAAAGACCAATTGGATGCATAATAAGTATAAATAAATATTCTAAATTCTGAGGATAGTTAATTATTAAAAATATTTAAAACAGCAAATTGTCAAGATTCAATTTATTGGTTTTAATTTTTTTTTATCTCATAACTTATTCAGTTTTTAATTTGTAAAATATTTATTTAAAAATTACACATGTCATATGTTATTTATGACCTTTTAAAATTGACATATTTATGTATAGTAAGTGTAATTGTATAAGCATGTGTTTAAGGTTTAACAAATGGTAGGTATGTTGACATTCTCTATTTAATAAATTGTAGGTAGGTACTTAATAGAATAACACTGGGAAAATTATCATTTTATAAACCAATTTTTTGTATTATAAAGTTAGTTTTTCTGATAAGGTTCCTGGTTATATGTGTATATACATCTTATCTCAATAGTTAGTATTTTATCACCTTAACTTACTAGTAGAGTTATGATAATTTTTCTTATTATTGAAATCATTATTCATTTAATTTTATTTCAAGCTAACAATTATTTGGTTAAAAAATATCTATTTTATTATACCTGGCAATTATTTTGTATTATATTTTTATAAATTTGATTTTAGTAACAACTCATAGTAAAAATAATATGGTTTCTTTAAGTATTGTTGACATTTCTAAGCATTGTTGATTTTTTTACTTTTTTTAATTGTCTTAATCTAATATTAGAAAAAAAATATTGAACATCTTTTATTAATATACTATTTAAAGTTTTTATTTAAGTATTTTTACTTATAGTAAATAAATATATAGTATTAAAAGAGTGTCATTTGTTGTCTTTGTCTTACAAACGTACAACATACCAAATCTGTGTTCCAAAGAACTAATTTTGTGTTGTTAGCTTTAATATCAGCATAAACTGACTTATTATCAAACTTCATCAGAAAAACATTATCTGTGTTTCTACGTCAGTTTTTATGATATTGTAATTTTTAAGCGAGCTATGCGTTTTTAATTGTAATATTTCATGTAGGTACTTATAATTTTCTTGAAACATTGTTCATCTGCAAAAAGGAGACAACACATGTGGCTATAAGACCCACCTAAGAGATATCCATTTCTAAGTAGTTTCTAATGAAGTATTATTAATAATAATTTTCACAGAATTTTTGTGAATTTTGTGACTGATACTGGTCTAAAGTAATTATTATAGTATTAGGCATTATTAACATACATAAATTGCTTTATAACGAATAAACTTATAACAAACATGAACTTTGCAATTTGAATTTAAACCAACATTCCTAATATTATGTTTGTGCATATTTATTTGATTACATTGTCATCATTATTAAAAAGTAGCAAAATTAAAATAACACTAATTCTTATTTACTTTGTTCTGTACAATGTTATTAATCATAAGCTACTTATCAGTATTGTTTTATTATGTACATAAAATTGTCTCCTACATTATTTTTCTTTTATTCAGAATTAAATAAACTGTATTTACTTTTATCTTATAACAACTAATGGTGATTTTTTGAAAACTGCACTTTGGTCAAAGATTAAAAAATAATGTATTCAATATGTGATGGTAGTATAATTGATGTACTTGTGAAATGTAATAATGAAAAATAAATTTGTTGAATTTAAACATATAGAATTATTGTTGACCATGTATTAAATTTATTTTATCTCATATTCAAAATTATTACTACTAAAAAAATTTTAGCTGATTTTATTATATAATTTTTTTGGAAACCATTTCATTTTAAATATTTCTATTTATAGGTGTCTACAATACTGGTATTTTCTTTCTCCTTTGGAGGTATAGTGTCTGTTATGCTTAGATTAGTAGATTACACAATCTTTAATATCTACTTGTAATAAGTGTTAACAATTGAAATCCTTTCAATATTACAAAAATATTTAAAAATTAATATGAATTAATAAAAATATTAATAACATTTGAAATGTATATTAAAAAGTTCTTTTTTTTTAAAAAAAAATAAAATTGCAATTGAATAAAAACGTTAGTTTATCCAGGATTAAAAATGCTTAAAAAGGCAATATTAGAAATGACATTTTAAGTACCTTAAACATGATTAAAATGTTTATGTATTTGCATGAAGTAAAATTAAATAAATATAAATGCATTAAATTTATAACCCTAATAATAACTAATAAATAATATAAAGTATAATAAAATGTCCTAAAATCCATCTATAAATTTATAAAAACATCTATTTTCAAAAATTACCTATAACATGTTTTTGTTATGTTATTTTATTAGGTACAGTAGAATCTTGATTATCCGACCCCTGATTAGCCATCTTTCTCGATTAATCGTCAGGCTATACTTGCACGGACTACATACTTAGGTGTTGCAGTAAAATATTATCGCCTTGTGTATGAGTAGGTTAAAATTAATAATATATATAATCCAAATATTTCCGACAAAATCTACTAGATAAGTGATATGTACATATGTATGTATGTATTTGTAAATAATAAAACGTTTTAATAAATTAAAAAACAATAATAATAATGTACCAATAAGTAATAGTACCTAATTATATCAATATGTATGTCATAATTACTAATAACAAAATAATAAATAATTGTATGTATGTTTAAATTTTTGTTGTTCACTTATCCGTCAAAGCTCTGATCTCGAGACTGACGGTTAATTGAGGTCCTGCTGTATCTAATTTATAATTTACGAAATTTGAAAATCTATCTTTCTCCTAATTTAACTAAACATCAAGAAAATAAGTGAATAAATTATCTTTTGAACTAAGATAGTATTATCAATTAGTTAACTTTACTTATAAAGCTGTTGGTTCTTAATATATACATTAAAACTAATGCTCTAAAAATGACAAAACATCAAAAAATGCAAAATTAAATATTTTCTCTTTTAGTATATATTATTTATATAAAATTAATAATGTTTGAAAACATTGCCTAAAAGTATCTAAAAATAATTCACTTCACATTGAAATCGAGGTGCCAGTAATTACTAATAAATAAATATGGGTAGATTTTAAGTAATTGTGGATAATATACAGATCATATTTGTATAATTTATATAGATTTAATTAATATTATTTATTAATGTTAAATAGTATCATTATTAACTTGTCTATACAAACTTTATGCGTGGAAAATTGATTAAATATATGAGTTCTTAGATTATGTCAACAGACATAATACATTTTCTGATAGTTATTGTAGTCTTCATAATGTACAATTTTATCAATACCTGCATATGATATATCTTATCATATTTTACTTTTGTTATTAATGGAATGTATTGAGATTAAATAAAGAGTCACAATGTAATAAAATATTAGTTATTTTTATTATAAACATAGGGACAATAAAAGTTTTGGACAAGGTTAATATAAGTTTTAACAGTTAATTATATTATGACTGAATAATACTATTATGTATTATGACTATGCATATTCTAAATTATCTAATTTTGCTTGACATAAAATTATTGAGTAAATGTATATATATTCTTATATAGTTAATATTATATACAAATTGATTTATGTAAATATTTCTTCTTGACAATAATTTTTTAACACCATTTCTCTTATATGATTTACATTGGTAATATGCTTTTTTAAATTGTTTATATTATCTTTAAATTCCTAGATTTAGTGTTTTGATAATATTTGTAATAGTTCAGTTTTTACCTTATAATATCTTGTATACAATGTGGTTCCATCTTAAATTTTTTAAGTTTCTTATGAGAATTTAAATTTGTTTTTCAGTGTATGTTTATCAACAAATATTTTTTTAAATCACTTCAATAGTTCAATGTGCAGAGGTCCATAGGTTGTCTATGGACCACCAAGGTCCATCACTGTACTTGCATCACTATACGAGCTCAGGGCTCATACCAAAGGCTGCCTATTTTCATTTACCCTGTCAGCCGTCTTAGTCAGACCCAGGTCCATCCCGCCTTAATCTGTTTTTGGTTACAAAACTTTGGTAAATGACTCTGCCAGTAGTTTACTGAGTCTCCTGAAAGTATCGCTGCCGCCTGCATTACACTGTTTTCATGAAGACTAACAAGTCTAGGGACATAGAAAAAAATCTGAATGGTCTGATCTTTTGATAAATCGAATCCATTTTTTTCCCTTCCCATTTATTGCAGATTATTTTTCTGATATATTTAGATAATATTTATTGAATAAAAATGTATCAATAAATTCAAAAAGGATAAGTTATCATAATCTTTATTATGTATGATAACAGATAAATATATATTTTGATATAAAAAACTTAGCTAAATCATATATTATTTAATTGAGTGTTAATACATATAATTATTACCTAATACAGATTAATATATATATTTATTGTTTTCACAGCAGTAACTCATCGGGTATCTTATTCATAGATAATTTTTTTTTTCAGGATACTGTGCAAGCATTAGTTGCAGATTGCGAAAATCCTGCAGTTAAACGGATGAAAAATGTTGAAGCATTTATGAATAGATGTAAGTACTACAAGTAAAACATTATTTCATACTATTAATAAGTGTACTTTAATAAAATATTGTGAATTTATTGTGATAAACAAATCAATTGATATAAGAAAAAAAAAAACTTTTGGTTAAATTATACAATTTTTTAGTTGTTTAATATATTTTTTTTTTTTACGTAATTGTTTTAAGAAGAATATACTTTATATGATTGTATAGAAAAACTATGATTTAATTTTGTATTTAAAATCTTGTAAGATGACCAAAATTTTAGCTCCTTTATCATTATTTTATTGTAATTTCAAATCAAATAGGTAATATTTTATTTTTATTTAAATTTATTTAAATATTAAATGCAACATAAATTGTTTTAAGTGGGTTAGTTTTTTTCATTAGATCATAAATATTACTTTAGACTTTAATTAATGTCTGTGTAATATTTATGTTCCAAAAATTATTTAAAATTGATATTATATTTTGTCTTTAATCTATCCTTAGTTTTAGTAAATTAAATAACAAATTTAATATATTTTATAGATGATAAATTTGCATCTGATATCTGTCAATTACGTATGAAACCCGATGATTTTAATCTTATTAAAGTTATTGGACGAGGTGCTTTTGGTGAAGTGCAATTGGTAAGTTTAATAATGCATTTTATACATAAATGTGTGTGTACTTATTATTATTTCACAATTATATAATTTTATTCATAAGATTATTTTAAACTGACTTTGGTTATGATAATTGTCTAATTGTGTAGTTTATTATTTGTGTTTATTGAATATAACCGCAATTTTTTCATAGTATTTTAATTATAGAAATAGATATGCTAATTTTTTCAACTCAAAAAACTATTAAAAGACTAACCATTCTATTAGTTTAACATGAATTTATTAAATCAATTTTTAATTTCATTCCTAGTCCAAACACGAATTTATTTTGTTTACATTTTACTTTGAAATAATAAATGACAACCCTAATGTAACTAACATAATGACAGCTTATCTTGAAATTCCAATCTATCTATAATAATTTCCATAGGTACACAATGTTCTTTTGACATTTTTTTCTAGTTTGTAACTAGTAAGTATATTATTGTTATTATTATTATTATTATTATTATTATTATCAGTGTAACAATTTCATAAATTCTGAAAGATTTGGTAGGTTGTAATAATCTTTTATTATCATGCTATTTATCTGATTTAATGTTATGACTGACATTCATGCTTATACAAATTATTAAGCCATCTCAAATTTTAGTGTACTTACTTAAATTCATTTTAATGTTACATTTTTCATTTTTTCAATTTTAAAATGAAATACCCTATGATCTGGTCTAAATCTATGTATGTGTCATTATTTCTTGTATTAATTTCATTAACGGTTTTGTTGTTTACTTTTGAATCCTTTCCCTAATGTAATTAGGGTTTTTCCTATTTTTATCACTTAAGTAATTACACTAATATTAATAATATCTGATAGAAATAAATAATAATATTTGATAGAAATAAAATAAAAAACAATGATCAAATTGAAATTCATTTTAATGCTACCTTTTAAAATGAGTTGTATGATTTGACTTTCTTTTTTTTTTGCGTGTTATTCATTTTAATAGGAAATCTAACTTTAACTAATTTATTCCTGTGTGATTAATTTTTTGTCTTCAAATAGGTACGTCATAAATCAAATCGTAAAGTATATGCAATGAAACTTTTAAGTAAATTTGAAATGGTAAGTTATCTTTTAAATAATATTGTATTTTTTAACTATATTATACATATTTTTTAAATGTAGATAAAACGATCAGACTCTGCATTTTTCTGGGAAGAACGTGATATTATGGCACATGCAAATTCAGAATGGATTGTTCAACTACATTTTGCCTTTCAAGATCATAAATATTTATACATGGTTATGGATTATATGCCTGGTAAAAATTATTTTACAGTATTATATTCTTTTGATAATTTATGTTTGGGTAACATAACTTTTGAATGCAATTTAGAATATTTTTTTATATAAAATGAGGTTAATATATAACTTTAACATACTATTATAATATTTAATCATTGTTTTTATTACATTTTTTTTAATAAGGTGGTGATCTTGTCAACTTAATGTCCAATTATGATGTTCCTGAGAAATGGGCAAAATTTTATTGTGCTGAGGTAGTGTTAGCATTAGACGCTATTCACTCGATGGGATTTGTCCATAGGTATTTAATATTTTACTTTTGAACAAAATAAATGAATCAACTAAATATTAATTTTTTCAGGGATGTTAAACCAGATAATATGTTACTAGACAAATATGGTCATTTAAAGTTAGCTGATTTTGGAACTTGCATGAGAATGGGATCAGTAATAAACATTTTTTTTTATTTCATTAGCATTAATTTATAATTTAATTTTTTTTTTCTAAGGATGGTATGGTTAGATCTGACACTGCTGTTGGAACACCAGATTACATTTCACCCGAAGTGTTGGAATCTCAAGGAGGAACAGGAACAGGAGAACATGGCGTATATGGGAGAGAATGTGATTGGTGGTCTGTTGGAGTTTTTGTTTATGAGATGCTTATTGGAGATACACCATTCTATGCAGATTCTCTAGTTGGAACATACAGCAAAATAATGGACCATAAAAATTCTTTAAGCTTTCCTTCTGATATTGAAATATCTCAAAATTCTAAGTCTTTGATTTATGCATTTCTCACAAACAGGTATAAACACATTTATAAAATATTTTATAATAGAATGAGTGTATTTAAAATTAATATTTTTTTTAAACATTTCAGGAAAAAACGTCTTGGAAGAAATGGAATTAGTGAAATTAAAGAACACCCTTTTTTCCAAAATGATCAATGGACGTTTGATAACTTAAGGGATTGTAAGAATTTAAAAATCTTTGATTTTTTTTTTGATTAATACACAAATAAACAATTTAGGTGTACCGCCTGTCGTCCCTGAATTAAATGGTGATGATGATACTAGTAATTTTGATGATGTTGAAAAAGATGATGGCCCGGAAGAAAATTTTCCTATTCCAAAAGCATTTGCTGGAAATCATTTACCATTTGTTGGGTTCACTTATTCCAGAGATTACCAGTTAGTACTTTTGTATTAAATCAAAACATACTCCAAAAATAAAAATAAAATTATACAGAAATAATAACAATCAATTAATTTAACATTATCCAGTCATGTACTTAATTTAATGATGTACTTAATTAGCTTTTTAATAGTATTTGTTTACTATAAGTTATAATTATATTGTAATTTATATTATAATTATATTCTATAAGATATTTTTTAAGAAGTACAACTTAAATTATAAATAAAATATTTTAGACTAAATATTAATTACTTAAACTCTGTTGATAAAATTAATTTAATTTTTTTAGATTACTGGCAAGCAGTGTAATAAATGGTGAATGTTTATCTGATACTGTAAGTATTTATAAAAATTAATTGTAATTTTCAATATAATGCCATATTTGCTTTAAAGATACTTTACCTTATTGATTCTTTCTTAAACTAAAATTCAGCTTTTAAATAGCAATTCAATAACAAAATTGTTTTAACTGTTTTAGTTTGTAATGGTTTTCTTTCTTTTTGAATTTTTTGATTATTAGATGATGGTTAATAGATATATTTTAAAAGCATATGTACCCAAAAAACATTAACTCTGTCTGTGATTTTTCTCATTACCTTCTATTTAATTTGATATTTGATAGTAGAATTTTGTTTCACAGTTAATTTAAGTAAACATAATGTTAATGTTTTTTTTTTTTTTTTAATTTTGAACAAGTATGTAATCAAAAATTCAATTTTTTATATTTTCTTTGTGTCAAGAATTACAGAAGTTTACTAGATGTTTAAATGTATTGGAGTTGATTTTCATGTCTAGAAATTGACTGAAAAAATATTAATTAATTGTACATAAGCGCATAACCCTTTAATTTCTGAGATTTATCATATATTTAAGGCTAGCGGGAAGACTGTACATTTAATATTTTTTCTTTTGTACTTCAATTAATATATTCAAAATATTTATCCAAGGAAAAATGTACACTTTTCAGTAATTTCTTTTGGCTCTTAACTTTGTTATAAGAGGGGTGTCGTAGATCCCTTGGAATTCGTACTTTCAGGTTTTTCTGAAGAGTATATTATTTTGAAATTCAAATTTTTTATTGCATTTATTTATAGACTTACAGTTGCTTCACTTTAACAATTTTTGAGATGCTTTACTTCTATGTTAATATTTTATTATTTTTTTTTTCATGTGCTGCTCTCTAAAAAGGTGGATTGTGTAAGTAATATTATTCTAACAAATATATGTAAAAGTTAATTGAACTGCTTGAAAATAATTACTTTTAATAATTTTTCTTTAAAATTTATTTTTTAACTTTTATTTCTAAACTATGAATTATTAAGTTACAATCTTATAATTATAATATCGCTTTTATTCGTTAGATTTAGATTTTCATTTTTAAGCTTAAAATTCATTACAGTCCTGATTCTTGAAATAATCAGTATAATTATTATAGTATTATCATCAATATTCCAATATTCAGTACTCATTGCGCTTAATATTTTGATTTTACAGAAAGAAACTACCCATATTGTTGTTCTTAAAAGAGAATTGGAAAACGAGCGGAAAGAATTAACTGTAGTACGTGACCAGAACAGTAAACTCTTAGTGCAGTTACAAGATGGGGCTGACCGAGAATTACTTTTGAAACAAAAATCATCAGCCTTAAACACTTCTATTGCTAATCTACATAAAGACTTAAAAGATGTTAGTATATTATAGTATTTATCTAGTAAATTTATCCATTTATTGAAATAATGTATTAATGAAAATATATACCCATAATTGCTTAAAACAAATATTGTAACTTTTATAATTATATATTTGCAAAATAATATATCTCATTGACCAAACTTTATTGATCTTAGGCTCAACGAAAAGCTGACAATGAATGTGAAATGCGTAGAAAGACCGAATCTTTGTTACAAGAATTGAAAAGAAAACTTGATGAAGAACAAAATAAAAGAACAAAAGAGATGAACAATAACCAACAACATAATGATAAAATAAATTCTTTGGAAAAACAGGCAAGTTTGTCAACATTTTTTTTAATTCCTTCAAATTATATTTATTGATTTTTTTTTTTTTATGATAAAAAGATGGTTGAATTGCATGAAAAATTAAAAGTTGAAACCGATACCTGTACTAAACTACGTAAGCAAGCTGCAGAGCTAAGCGTTGCTAAAGCAGCTAATGAACGTATGGCTGTTGAACTGCAAACTATGTTGACTAATTTGCAACTAAACCGTGATACGTTGCACGAAGAATTAGCAACTCTACAAGGACAATTGTCCCAAGAAAAAAGTTCACTTCGAGATTTACAATTGGAATTTGAAGGTAAATTGCTTTCATACATGCAGTGAATTCTGTCATTATCATTCCAGTACCATATAAGAAATTACATTAGAATTTTTATCTTGTATTAATAGTTTTCGGTTATATATAATGAGATTTTAATTAAATATTGATTGGAGTAATTATTAGTTATCCAAACCATTTTTTGACAAACCCTATACTACATAGGTGTTTATTTCATTTCATTTCTTTCACTTCAGGATATTCAGTGTACCAATTTAAATAAAATCGGTTATTCTTGATATTGTATTTCTATAATATAATAACCTTTATTTATTTTACTTGGTCCAATAAATTATGAATAAACCTTAATATCTAGTTAAACTTATTAATTATTACTATAACTATACCTATAATTGAATGAATCATTTTTCAATAAAATTTTAGATTTTTAGATTTTGTTTATACTTTTCTCATTTTTAATTTGAGTTTATCATGTTTATAGGTCGGTTGCAAGCTTGCCAAGCCGATCTTACACGCTCTAAAGTGAGGGAACAAAAATTAAGTGAAGACAACAGACAACTTGGGGAAAGAACATCTGTTCTGGAAAAAGAATGTGCATCATTAGTATTGGAATTAAAAACGGCTCAAAATAGATATCAACAAGAGGTCAGAGCTCACGAAGAAACTGAAAAAAGTCGTCTAGTGAATAATGAGCAAGCTAATCTTGAAATAGTTAAGGGTATGTATTATTTTAGATTATTATCTGTTTATGTAATATCGTAAAAAAATATACTTATGTAGTATGGTGAAAATAGCAAAAAATTGTTATAAAAATTATCACAATTTTTAATATTTAATTTCCTTTGTTCTAATATTTGATAATATAATATTTATTAGTGGAATTATAGTAGGTATTGTTAAATAAAAAAATAACCATTTATTCATACCTAACATAGGTAGGTGTTATAAATTATTATGAATAAGATAAAAAACGGATGGGCCTCGCTTTGCTGTACAGTTGGGGGTGGAGTGCACCTCGTTTATAGGATAGGTCATTATTACAATGGATTTGTTAAATTTGAATGCAATGATAGATATCATTGTATACGAATAACGATTCTGAACGGAGTTAATATGTTTGTCTTAAATATGTATATAATAATATAGTATTTTATATTTAAATTGAATTATAATGCAATTTCGTAAAAATTTAAATTTCAAACAGTCATAAAATTTTTTCTTTTAAGTCCAGTAAAATTTTTTTTATATATTTTTGAAGATTAGCTTATGGTCAACCTAGTGTTAAAATTTTGAACCTTAAGTATAAACAGTAAACATTTTATAAATTTTCAACTATAAAATAACTTGCACATTATCGCGATTTTAACATATTTTATACAAATTTGAACTTTATGGGCTTATAAAAAAAATTTGAGTCAAACGATCTCCGATATTATTTAGTTACAATTAGTATAACTTATAATACATTTTGTATTACATTTTCAAGAGTTTTCGGATAGCCAAATAAATTTTATAGATATTTAAAAAAAAAAAAACTTACAAAAATCGAAAATTTAAACTGTCTATAAAAAAGTAAAAAAAAAGTCAAAATACTTTAAAAACTTAATCGTGTATAGAAATAGTCAGTATAAAGATTTAATGAACATTTCAAGTGTTTGCGATTTTTCGTTTTTGAGTTGGAGCATTTTATAAAAATAGATTTTGTCAAAACGTGAATTTGCTTAAAATTTCCCGTTTTTTCGTCATTTTTTTATCGTTTTTTTTCGACGCTTTTATAAAGTTCTGAAAAAGTTGGATTTTTGACTTGCCCAAGTACCATCTTCATTCAGTTTTCTTTTAGAAAAGGTGCTATTCAAGAAAATCGAAGCATTTTTACTGCCTCAAAACGTGATGACAGACACAAAAAAAAAAAATAAATAAATAAATAAAAAATAAAACACACATCATTATAAAACCAATAGATTCCATCACTCCATTCAGAATCTAAAATTAAAATAGTAATAAAACCTATATTAAATATTTCTTATGGCTAGCATTTGTATAGTATTCGATTATAAGTTTATTTTATTAATTATATAAAACAACTCTATCCGGTTGCTCAAATTTGAGTGGCCATTCCACAATGCATGATAAATGTATTTTAATTTTTTATTGTTATTATTAAAATATTCAGTTTAATAGTACATTTTATAAATATTTTCTATTTCTTATTTTATAATATTAAATCCTATGTGTTCCGGTTTTAGATCTTATCCATAAGTTGTGACTGTGATTGTAATTGTAGGCATACTATGACCTAATTCAACCTAATTAAACTTCGCATTAAGTGTCTGAGACAAAACTGTTTACAGTACCTATGTAGTATGTTAATCTTTGGGATTATTCATCATAATTACCCATAAAATATTATTCTTTGTTGATTAGTAGTGTTCGGTCTGATAGATTATTGTCAATATTATTATATTATTGTGTATAATATATTAGTTAGTCTATTGACCGATGACCTGTAAAATTAAGTTATTGAAACGTGTAAAAGTATGTAGAACCGAAAACAAATAAATTAACTTGCACTTTAATCATTACTTTGAGTTTGCCTTAACGAGTAGTATTTATAATTATCAATTGTACCATACTTGTTATTCCTTATACATGTATCTAAAGCACAGCTGTTTTTATGTATCAATTTTTTGATAATTCCTTTGAACATTTTCTTAAACATTTTTTCCAGAGTTGCAGCAAAAGCTAAAACTTCACCAGAATTTCTCAAATTTGCCTTTACTTATTTGCGTAATATGAAGAAGGCATGTAATGCCAAACTATAAATATTTTTAATGTTTTTGTATTATATTTTAGTTTAAGTCAAAACAAATGCTCTACTTCATATTTATTCAATTATTTATTTATAATAAATAAAATATTAAAAACTAAAAAACGTACTGTCTAGTATGAATAATTAAATTAAATTCCAAGATACTTTCTAGTGAACTATTTTTTCACTGCTATCCACGTAGAATACAATACTTGTACATGAAAATGTACTTATTATTTTAGATAAGAGATTGTGAATAACTTATTTAAACAAACATATTATATAAGTATGTATGTATGTTAAATTCATTTATTAAAATAATTATGTCCTTCATCAATTACGAGCAAAACTTACGTTACAAGTTTTTTTATGTAACTCTTTTAATTCTGTTAAAATGATATTAAATAAAAAATAAAAATTAGAGTATGTATTGTTAGTTGGTATAGAATATTTATTTATTTTATTTTCATGCTTTAGTTAAAATGGATTATATATTTAAAGGTAATTTGTGAATGTCAATTTGTAAATGACTAAGAATTTGTATTTCTAATTATTTTTATTCACTATAGCACTTCAGACTAAATTAAATGAAGAAAAGAATGCCAGGCAAAAAGCTGACTCACTCACACAAGAAAAAGAGCGACAAATTTCAATGCTATCTGTTGATTATCGTCAAATACAACAAAGACTGCAAAAACTTGAAGGTGAACATCGTCAAGAAGTGGAAAAAGTAAGTACTTACATACGTTATCTGAATTATAAATTACATATATATGATTTAATTTTATTGTAGAGTAAAGCTTTGCATGCTCAAATCGAGCAAGAGCTTTCAAAGAAATCAAACTTGCAATCTGAATTGGGTACACATATATCTGAAGCTACTCAATTACGGGCTAGAGAAGCTCAATTGCTACGAGAGGTGACTTTGTTGAGAGAAAATAAACGTTCTATTGAAGAAGAACTACACAAGTTGAAGACTGAACACTCTGTTACTGATTTACAAATGAAAGAATTGCAAGACCAGTTAGAAGCAGAGCAATACTTTTCGGTAATATTTTATACCTACCTATTGAGTAATAACAAAAAAATATAATAATATAATAAAACAATCATTATTATTTTCATGTATCCTTTCTATTATAATGTATTTTTCCCAGACATTGTACAAAACGCAGGCTGCTGAGCTTCGTGAAGAAGTGGAAGACAGAGGAAAGGGTGCTGCTGAGTTGGAGGAAGAACGTGGTTCTCTTGCTCATCAATTACAAATAGCATTAGCTAGAGCTGATAGCGAAGCACTCGCTAGGTCTATTGCCGAAGAAACAATAATTGACTTAGAAAAAGAGAAATCATTAAGAGAACTTGAATTAAGGGATAGCCAAAATCGACATCGCAATGACTTAGATTCTAAAGAATTTACTCTAAATAATGTAGGTTTTAAAATTTTTCATTTATTTTGTTATATATTGTTATTTATCATATTTAAATTTTTTATTCAGTTGAGAGAGGTTGAGAATGAGTTGAAGAAAAAGATGGAACAATTAATTAAGGACAATGAAGAGTTAAAAAATCAGTTAAATATAATTCAAGAAGGTATAGTATCCACATTAATTATTTTTAAATAACCAAAAAAAAATTAAACAATGATGTATGATTGTTTACAGAGAGCAAAAAGAACTTTATTGAAGAATTAGAAAAACTTCGAAAACAACTTAAACAAGAACAGCTGTTAAAAGCTCAAGCTGTTAACAAACTTGCTGAAATCATGAATCGTAAAGATAACACTACTAAAGGAAAGAGTAAAGTTTCATCAGCTGATTTGCGAAGAAAAGAAAAGGAATGTCGAAAATTACAACAAGAATTAACTCAGGTATAATATGGTAGCGAGCTAAAAATTGATATAAATATAAACTACATTCAATACAATAAATACTTACTTTCTCATAACTAATGATATGTTGTAAATCCTATTATGTGTAAATTTACTAATTCTAATTAAACTAAAATCAAATTATTTTATAATTTAAGTATAATTGTTGTTAAGTTACATATTATCAACCCTAATTAAATTAAAGTCATAGTAATTACAACTAAAAATAGCTTTAATCATGTCAGTTTATAACATACTGTTTAACAGTATTGAAGGAATTAAACTACCTAATATAAAACTTAGAGTAAAATTGTAATTTAATCATTACTAGTATAGTACTTTCTTAAGTATTTTAAAAATATTCCTTCAGTACATATTTGATTTTATTCTTAATGTGTTTATAAATATGTTATTTGTTTTTAGGAACGTGATAAATATAATCAAGAAGTGACTAAATGGCAGAAAGAACTTCAAGAACTTCAATCACAAGTAGTAGAAGAGAACACTAGCAAATTAAAACTACAAATGGAACTAGATTCAAAAGATTCAGAGATTGAACAACTTCAAGGGAAATTAATAAATATGGGAAGTGAGACAGCATCACTTAGTAGTGCTGACAATGATGATACTGATATATATACCCAAGGTTTGTATCATTGCATATTTTATTTTAACAAAGTTTACTCCATAAATACTTAGTAATAAAAAAATCTGTAGTTTATATGAATACAGAATCGAGACTCGAAGGCTGGTTATCAGTTCCCAACAAACAAAATATTAGACGTCATGGTTGGAAAAAGCAGTATGTTGTGGTATCATCAAAGAAAATATTTTTCTACAACTCTGAGAGCGATAAACAAAATACTGATCCTATATTGATCATAAATTTAAAGTAAGTTTTAGTATCTCATCGAAAAACACCTAAATAAACTAAATTACCAATTTTATATATTTTAGTAAAGTATTCCATGTACGATCTGTAACCCAAGGTGATGTTATTCGTGCAGATGCAAAAGATATTCCTCGTATATTCCAAGTGCGTATTAATATAATATGATTGTCTAATTAATCACAATTAAGGAAAGAATTATTCATCTTAAAAAAAAAAAAACTGCCTGATGATAAATTTTTCCCTTCTAATATAAATGTTAATTTGCCATTCAGTTATTGTATGCGGGCGAGGGTGAGGCTAGAAGACCAAATGAATCTGGTCCAGAACATTTGTCAAGAAGCACCAGTGTTACTAGCACTGTGGACGAAAAGCCTGGTACTATTACATTAAAAGGCCATGAATTTGTTCAAATATCATTCCATATGCCGACAAATTGTGAAGTGTGCCCAAAACCATTGTCTAATGTATTTAGACCACCACCTGCGCTGGAATGTAGAAGTTAGTTAGAGAATAAACATATTGTTAATATATGTTTGTATGCATTGTCTATTTTTGTCAGGTTGCAGAATCAAAGTACACAAAGAACATCTTGAACGTAAGGAGGATGCGATTGCACCTTGTAAATTACATAATGATCCAACGTCTGCTAAGGAGCTGCTGATACTAGCCCCCAGTCGAGATGATCAAAAGTTATGGGTGCACAGACTGAGCAAAAAGATCCAAAAATGTGGATACAAGGCCAACACAAATCCAGATGGTTCTAAAATATCACCAAGGTTGATTTCATTGTTTATTCATAGCTATTTACTAAATCTCTGTTGAATTATTTATCTAATACATTACACATATTGTTATAAAGGGAATCAACGCGATCCACATTAAAACTTTACACTGGAAGTTCTGTACATCAGAGATCTGCTACATTGCCGTCTAACATATCCAAATAAACGAAATGATAAATTTATAATGCTAAAAATGGCCAAAATTCTGCAAAGCAATATGCCGTAAGCGTTTCTATTTTTTAATAATTAACAATATTACTCTAATTAATGCTATAAAAATAATTCACGTAGATAATTTTTGTTAGATACGTTTTCATGTTATAAATTAAATTAATTTAACTGAGAAATGTTTTTTTTTTTAATATTTAACTTGTATGGATATTATTAACATTACATTTTTTTATTAGGATTGAATCACCAACCAACCAGCAGCATTAATGTATATTTTAAAAATAAAAATACTTTGTGTATTATGTAAATAGTTACAACGAAAATATTTTGTAAAATCACAGTTAGGTTTATTGAACACCAATTTGGTCTATTGTTATGGATCATTGTTAAAGTTATGTTTCCCATTAACTATATTTAATTAATTTGCATAGGTTGTAAGTGTATTATTATTTTCAATGTGTTACTCGCAATGACTGATTATGTATATAATAAGCTCTGTATTTTACGTTTGATGATTTTACTAGCCAAGAAAATTTGTTGTTTAGTCTAAACTTATCAATTGTACTTATTAAAATATGGATGTTAAATGATACACTCACAATTTTAAATTAGTGATCTTTTTTTTTTTTATAAGTTCAACATATTCTATAAGTTCAATATTCTGTTATTTACGTTTTGAAGAATCGTCAATTTGTTATTTTTGAATTATTTATTTTTGCAGTAGCTCACTCTAAAATATGTTGTGATGCTGAAATTTTAAAATTAAAACTATTTTATATATATATATATTTATTTATTTATATTATAAATATCTTTGAAAACCAAATGTTCATTATAAGAAAAAAAATATGGAAGAGACTTACGATGGACTACTCAGTTTTTATTTCAATTTTTTAAACATTCAACTATTGATGTACTCTGATTCTAACTGTTATTGATGATTGCCAAAGTTTTTTTTTTTTGTAGGAATCCTTTTTCTTAAACTAGATTTGTCTCTATTATGTTTTATGTTACCCATTGCGTGTAGTGTATCTTAAGTATTATTATATGTAATGTGTATTATGTAATTTATTTTATTGGCATATTTAACAAGTAATATTTATTTTGTTATCATATTTATTTTTACTTTTTATTTTTAATATTGTGTGTAATAAATTATAATATTTTTACTGAAGGAATAATACTACTCCAAAGATCAACTGAAAGCAGACAATAAATATTAATTTTAAATAATTGAGCTTTTGTCCAATCCAATTTTAATTAGATTTTGCTTATAAAATGAGTTCTTTATGTGCTTTATTATAAAATAATGTTAAATTATTCTCATCAGTATAATTATTTCCAATATTACTTATTTTACTGGATTATTTATATTCACTGATGTAAGAATGTATTATACCTATCCTAGCTGCCCATAATTTCGTTTATTCTTATCTGAAAGTTATCGTAATTCGTCCTGTTTGTATTCCGAATTAATATTTTAACATAGCATATTATATTTCATTGTTCTTTTTTTTTAGAATTTTGTATTTGTTGGTTTTCTTAATTAAATTATGAGTAATTCGAAGCAATAAAACATTTTGTTGTGAAATAATACCTTTTATATTTGAATGTACAGTGTTCTTTGTAATGATTGTTTTTTTTTCTATTAAACAACGAAATGGTAAATTATTTGCTCAAATGGAAATATTTCAACAATGTTTATTTATACTTATTAAAGTTGTGTACTTTGGTTCAGAATATTGTAATTCACAATAAGAAACTTATATGTAATAACAATAGTTGTTCTTTTTTTTTTTTAAACATTGCTACTTTGGTGATGTTTTTGGACTACTTACTTGCTGTTATTTGACCAGACAATTTTAAAATATGTATATTAATATTCTTGTTGTGATATAAAATATTTTTATTAAAAATCTCGTCCGACAAGTCTGAAAAATGTATTACAAGAATTTTTACAACCGATTTATTTATTATACACTGTTCCTAACCTATTCTATACATAGTACAAAATACCCAGAATCATAGAGTTCTATTTTATAATATAATATGATTATTACTTGTTCAATTTTACGGGTTGAAGCCCCATGATTTGTCATGATATTGTTAATGGTTTCAACTGTCAATAAAATCAACCATTTTGTAGTTTTGTACAAAACCATTAAGCCTTAAATAATCATACTATCATGCCTTAAAACCAAATAACCGGTATTTTTTTACATTGTACTTAGTTTAAATAAAAATAAATAGAAAAATAAAAATTACTTTAGTGAAAGCGAGCTAGTATTAAACAATTTTTTTCTTAATTTTTAGCTCAAAAATATCTTTAATCTTATAATTAAGAAGTGATTATAATAAAAAAAAAAATTTGTAGATTATCTTATTGTATAAGCATTATTATTATTATTATTATTATTATTAATATTAAAATTATGAATTTTAGAAATAGTTACAAATAATTATAAGTACAAGGCAGCTTTTGATTTAGAAGAAAATATGCATTTGCTAATCTACCTATTTATTTTATTTTTTGGTGCATGTGAAATTTCACCGGTTGGTCTATTTTCTTTTAATTTGTTCAACTTGGTACTTTTACATTTAAAATTGAGATTTGTTGCTTTTCGGTAACAATCACACGCATAACAAAGTGTATACGAGTGTTATAATAATTTTATTTTCGCAATAGTTATTTTTGTATGTGGTTTGGGTTTTTTGCAACTATTCATCTGTTACTCATTTCACAGAAATAATAAATTTTCAAGTACCTCATTGAAAGAATATGTGTACCAACGGTTATGAAATTTGTTTATTCTGTGATTGTAATGTTAAAATAAATTGTACATGATTTTTTATTCTTACTATCATTATTATTTACTAGCATTAAAATTATATTAAGCAGTAAACTTACATCTTAAAAATTAAAATAATATCTTAACGGGTATATTATTGTGATTTACATTAGCATTGTAGTACGCGCATTTTCAACACAAATATTACATTTATAAGAATGGTATAGTCATTGTTCGGTGTGTTTATTCGAAGCTCTTAACTGTATATCGATTGTAGTGTGAACTTTATAACTATTATCAACAATTTATAATCATAAGAATACAATATATTATGTACATGACACACATTAAAATGTGCTGTCACATTACATAATGTATATTATTTATAATTATTTATATCAATAATTTATAAACAATGGAACAAAAAGCAAATGTTTATGTAATAGTATTATTATCGAGATGAACTTAAAATAAATGATTATTGCTTTAACTAATGTATTATTTTTTTTCTCTCTACCATTATCACAAGTTCTAGTTGACTAATTAAAAACATAAGAAATTAACTAACAGTACGTATAAATATTTATGATGGTGAATTAAAAATTAAACTCTAAAATAAAAATAAAAAAAGTTAAAAGTTAAAAATTCCAAGTGAATCAACACATTTTGTCGTGTCACTAGAAAGTAACCGTTAAATACACCTAAACATACAAAAATGTTTTTTAAATAAGTACAGTAATAATTATTAAATGAAAAAAAAAACAAACAGAGCTATGGAAAAATTAAGGATGAGTTAACTGATTTATCCGACTGGGGGTCTTGACCACCTGTTGTTGTTTTTGGAGTTTCAATTTTAGTGCATCTCTTTTCTGAAAAATCACGTCAATGCATTAATTAATATTACCTTTAACGCAGAGTTATAATTTTCGTTTTTAATTCATAAATACAAAAATGACCAAGTAGTTATTTTATTCAGCTGCAAACACACGTTAATAGGTATTTGAGATCGTGACTCGTAAATAAAATTTAAACGTCATATTATACCATAAGTTATTTAGTTTTTATTTATGTAACGCTTATTTTATATTTTATTGTAGGCGTAATATGTATAATGTAAGGACTACTGTTAAAACAATCCTTTTAAAAATATTGGAATATTGATTTAATGAAAATATAATATGCAGTAGTGTAGTACTGTATGTTATTCTTTCTCGCATTATTCTATTATATTATACAATTTTAATACCACTTTCCTGAGTCTATTTGTCTTATTGTGTATTATTATACAAATTAAATAAAAACCACCAAGGTTAATTCAACGTGCTGTGAACTATTCGTCGAATATTCGTTACAATCTGTACGACTATACAGTTTACTAGGCACGGGATTGGACTGCTTCCCGCAGTTTGAAGTAGCATAAGGATTCTACTACGGGAAGAAAAATGAGTCGGTGTGACTGCACGGGCAGATTAATATTGTTCATGGATGGTACTCGACGAGTGAATATAGGACTCAGCAAATTTATCATCGGAAAATTAAAGAATGGATAGGGAATTGTAGGATGGTAGCGGTGGGCTACTACGAGTTTTGTTTTTTGTGCGCAATATCCTATTATCTCGTTGAACCTGCCATTTAGGTGGTGGCGGTTAACGCGGTGAACGCGTTACTACGACGCACGCGAATATTAAAGTATTGTTTAAAGACGATATTAATAATACTCCGATTAGGTATAGTACTGTTTGTAATAATTTCAAAATTGTATAATCTCAATACATCAATACATAGGTATAATAATATAACTGGTGCGGTTGTAACAATTATTGCGCAAGTACGGAATTGTTGTCGTTAATAAATCTATATAGTTTAAATGTAGTTGTAAAAAAAAAAATATATATATATATTATTATGTTATATACATGTGGACTTTTTGTTAACGTTTCACGTAAGTACTTAAATATTTTGAAATTTGTTTGAATTTCCAAGCTAAATAATATTATAGTACCGAGTCAACAGGCAAATATCAATACAGATAAAAATCTATGTGTCGTACAATGATATAGCGCGTACACGGTGTAAAACATTGCCAAGTACGATGTAGATTAATACAATAATACCCCATGCGCATTAACTATACGTGTGTGGTGTTAGTTATAAAATTTAAAATGACTTTACATTAGCCAATTTGTTATACTGGATCCTCAGTTGTTTCAGATGTTTCGCTCTCAGCCCGGCGCCTTGTTCGGACTGGTCTGCCAGTTTGTTGGGCGAACGTTGCACACTAATCAAATCGTCCGCAAGACTATTTTTCTTCCTTTCCAATTCTCTAAGTCGATTCTTGTACGCGTTCAGTTGACTGTGTGCAATCGCAGTCTCTTCGAGCACCTTTTCCTTTTTATTAATTTTCCTGTAAAAAAAAAAAAGGAAAAAAACAGTTATATGTACTAGCCCGGTATTTATTTTTTCTATGATGTAGATATCACTTATGATGATGTACTTTAACGCGTTCACAAATTTATATTAACTATATAGATTTTTAGGTTTTGTACTTAATAAAATATGGCATTAAACTATATTTACCACGATCCTAAGACACGGAAATAAAATAAAGGCGAGATCTTTATTCCAGGACGTCTGAGCACTCAAATTAAATAAAATAATATTAACTATTTTTTCACTAATATGAAAATACTAACAACAATTTACTTTATAGTCGGATGATTATTATTAATATTCGAAATATACGATTATAATAAAAAGAAATAATATTAATTGTCATAAATTTTAATTTTGTTTGCTAAATATAATAAGAGATAGCTAAATTTTATTCAAGAAGCCAGAAATCAAATATTTCAGTCTGAAGGTCAAAGCCAATGAAGAAATTCATGCAAAGGCCAACTGTGCTTAAAAATTAACAAGGGGGTGCGAGTGCACATTCGGTCCCCCTCAATGGCACCTCAGTGCCCACACACTATTAGCGTACATTGTGTCAAACTACACCGTACACCGACAAAAAAAAAAAAAAACCCAAAACAGGTTAAAAACACGAACGGTGCGAAACATACTGCTACAAGTCTGCAATGAAGTATCGCGCATTTTATGTCTTTGCTGTCCTTTGTATATGGTAATTGATAAAAAATAAAGATATGACTGCTATTATGCGGTTCTCGGTAAGCTTTTAGACGTTTAGCAACCGACGACGTAGTCCGACGATAAATCGCCTATTTATGCTAAAACCTATTTACGGTTACCCTGGTTACCTGGTTACTCCTAGTTACACACACCTATCCACCTGGTAGGTAACACACACCTATTCACACACACATCTATATTATAGGTGGTCACACATCTCCCAATTTCTCTTTCATTCACAACTACTCTCCCATTGAATTTGAATCATATACAGCCAAAAACATATAAATGATTCAACGTCAAAAACCACAGTGTGTGGCGGCTACCTTAAATCGTTACAAGACGTTTATGCAACCAGGTATAATTAGGAACAATAACAATGATAATATTATTATTATCTGATTAGGTACTTTGCGATTTTCGCTTTCAACTCCGCAATCTTTTCCAGCTCTTGCGCAATGTGCCGGTCGTCGACCGCGAGAATCCGACCGAATTCCATGTTCCTGATCTGGTGCGCGGTGATCTGCTCGGCTACCGCGCAAAAGTCGTCCAGCACCACCGCCTTGCACTTGTTGTCCGACTTGCTGGCGTCCAGCGCCATGTACTCGGCAGTCGCCTCCGACAAACTGGCCTGCAGCTCGGCCGTCTGGCCACCGAGCGCGTCGGCCGCGCGTTCCAGACTCCGGTTGCTCTCGCGCATCGATGCTACGGCGCGCCACAGGTCCAAGAACCAGTCCGTGCGGCCACGCGCCTTTTCTACGTCCGCCAAGCTCGTCACCGGCACGCCCTCGTCGTGTAGCCGCCGCGAGACCATCTCAACCGCACGTGCCGTCGTCCCACAGTAGTCGTCATCGTCGTCGTCCAAATCCTCACGGTCGTCCATATCTTCGCGGTCGTCCACGTCCTCGCGATTGTTCTGCATGTCATCGTCGGCTGGCGGTCCGGCAAACGCGTGCTTCACGCCGTCCCGTAGCGCCAGCATGTCGTCACGCATTGTTTCGGCCAGCGCACCGATCTCCTCGTTGCCGTCGGCCGAGTGCCCGACCGCGACCCTATGGCACAGCGACGCGAACCGGTCGACGGCGCGGGACAGCACGACGGGCACGGGACAGCCGCCGCCGCCGCCACCTCCACCGTCCATGAACGATCCGTAGAAACCGGCCCTGAGCGCTTCGTACGCACCGTGCACTCGCTCCGCGGCCGCTCGCAGCGAGCTGATTACCCGGTCCTCCTCGGCCACGAACCGCTCCAGGTCGTCCTCGTGCTCCGCCTTGGCTTGGTCCAGCCGCCGCAGAGCGTCCACGTGCCCGGCCACGTTGGCCACGTACTCGCGGCGCACGTGCCTCTCGCGCACGATCACGTCCTGCAGCGTCTTCACGCCCACGCGCAACATGTGCTTCGTGTCATCCGCGTTGCACCGCCGGTTGTTTTCACGACTATCTGCGTACCTGAAACACCGCAGTCGATCTTAGATAAGTATATAATCGGTGTTTCCGGGTTTTGCATTAGAAAAAAGAAAACCATTTCATAAAACTACAGGATAGTAAATACAAAATTATTCTGTACACATTGCGATTCTTCGATTCTACCTTCTACAGTATAAGTAAGATTGTGATGAAGGTAGAGGGTTATTTTTTTTCTAATCTATCCACTAAATATGTATACAATTATTACAACAATGACAAAATATGAATAAAGAAAAATATAAGATACAACTATTTATTCAAAGATTTTTCTTAAGATTATTATTTTAGACAATAGAAGTATGTTGGTCCTAAATAATCAATACATTTCTAGCCTATACTTTATTTTTTGTATAATTTACATTTAGGTGATAACTGATCGTGATAATCATAATTACTGTATAAGTACATTGTTCTTACTTGATTCTCTGATTATTCCTCTGCGAGATAAGCATGTGTTTAAACTGCGTTATGCCTCCAACCAGCTCGTTGGTCAAGTCCAGTTTCTTTCGTTTTTTGTAAGTCTATACATAGAATTAAAACCAAATAATAACTTCTAAATACGGTCTTCTAAAAGAGCTAAACGTTAAAATGCATTAATATACTCGTACTTACGTTGGTATTTTTTACGTCTGTCGTAACCGAACCGGACTCAAACCACTGTTCCAACACAAGCGGACAAACTTGGTTAGACATTTCTGCATTCGTGTTATAATTCGATTATGGTCTGTCTCAACTACAAAACAACAATATTACTTATTATAATCTGTTGTAATATCGTTTATTATTCAAAATCGACTGAACAAAATAGTAAATACTATATCGATTTTTATAGGGCCTATTTGAGTATTATTGTTGTATAAACAATATAGGTACATATGTGTTAAATTATCTGCAGTGGGAAATCAGTTTTTCGAAAATGCTGACATTGAAATAATACAAAACTACAGTAGGTTGATGCAGTAGATTTGGTAAACTTTTTACCATCTCTTTGTAAAATCAAAAAATTTAGATCCGATTCGAATTTTAGTATTCATATTACGACTACCACACAATACCGCACTCTTTCGTTTTCGTCTTGTTGCTATGATTTTAGGTTCCATTGTGTACTACACGATCGACTCTATAATATTATTACCCGTTCCACCAGAAATCACGTGCGTAGGTAACGAGCCGATTAAATGTTTCATGTCATACGCCAACGTACGGATCCCTTATTTCTTATCTTATAGATATAACTGAATAAGATAATGTTTAATAATAATAAGTTCGTACTATCTGGTAAATTTAATTTAATCATATTCATTAATTTCAGTTAAATATTAATTGTAGGTAAAATAGGCCAATCAATAAATTATATTGTTATTATATACCTAATACACAAATGTTGTAATTGATGTTTTTACAATTTTATAGAATAACGATTTGCATTAACTATGACAAATCAAAAATCTATATATATATATATATAAAATCCAAATACCATTGACTCACTGATCGCTGTAACTCAAAAACTACTCAACGTACGGACTTGAAATTTGGAATAGAGATTCTTCTCATATTTTCACCGTGCAATAAGGATTTTTTAAAAATCGCATTTTTAAGGGTTGATGACCGTTTGGGCTCTGGGTCAGACGTAATTTTTTTTACTCATTGGTTACTAAGGTAATATTTAATGTTGATCTTAAGATATTGGATAAACAGTACATATTTTGAGTCACTATGATAACCAAAATAACAATCAAATAACTAACATACAAAAATATTACCTTGGTAGTTCGTAACCAGTAATGAAAAAACGAAACTATAAAATTACACCAAAGTTAAGGTACCTTAAAGCTAACCGCTGAAGCTACAGGTATAAAAAATAATTTGTAGTTTCGTTTTATATTATAGAGACATGTTTGCATTGGCCAAGAAATGTTCCGAGCGAAATCATGTAAAATTACATCAAAGTATAGTTAAGGTACCTTTAATCTAACGAAACATAGCTAGGCTCTATAAAATGTAAGGTAGTATTATTCCTTTAAGGACTATGCCCTGGCGACGAATACTCCGAGCGAAGCCGGGTAATTCAGCTATATATTTATATAAGAAAGTCATGTTAGTTTCATTATTTATAACTCAAAAACGGCTGAACCGATTTGGCTGAAAATTGCCGTAGGAAAAAATAAAATTGACTAATAATAAAAGTATGAAAAATAAAATTCCCTAACCGGAACTACTGAAGCTACGGGGAAGAAATTTGGTCAGAAGAAAATTAAAGCTGACCAAACCTATTTATTTATACATATTCTATTAAAAACTATGCCCAACCAAGACTGTTCCGTGCGAAGCCTGAATTCCGGGTAATTCAGCTAGTTTAAAATATAATTTGCAAGAACAATTTAGTGTTATAGCATAAGGATTTCCTTAACACACATGTAACATTTAATTATAATTCAAAATTATTGTTCTACCATACGTGTACAATATTGAAATATCGCAATAAAGGAAATAAAAAAGCACTTTTGTCACTTGTAGCATTCGGACGCTATATTAAAAATATTATATAATCATGTAAGAGTATACATAATATTATATACACGGTCACACGGGTAGGCGACATTTTTACATGAATGAATATAACGTACAAATTTGTATAAAATATAAATATTTTGCTAAAAGACGACGGTATGTTAAAATAATATTTTATGCTCGTGTTTATATATTATAATAATATTATGTTCCTCACTCGATAATTGAATGTACTACACCGCATGTGAGAAACGATTGTTATTCATTATCCGATCGAAGTGCACGGCAACATTGTTACTTTTGCTACGTTTGATTTTAATGTATTTCGCGCACGGTGGTCCTATAATGACCAAAATTTGTACGAATACGATTTTCGTGTACCCACGCGTGAAATCTGATTGGAAACTAACAGCGAAAAAAAAACCAACATTCAGCGGTTCTTCTTTACGAGTCACCGTTTCGCATAGACGATATAATGAATAAGAATAAAAAAAAAAATGTCTCGTAATATTGGATAAAATATTGTGCGACTCAGCAATTCCCCACGAGCAACAGGTTCACAAGTGTGGAACGCATAAAGCCTATGTAAAATTTAAAATTTTAATAAGTCTTACGAGTTCCGTATTTGAATAAACCATCCAAATGTAATTATTCTTGTTTACTTTATAGAGTTTAAAAAAGACTCGACAATATAATATGTCAACAGTAAGTATAAATACCTAGGTATATAGGTAACACGGTAAACATGGTAGATATTTTATTTAATGAGGAAAACAATATAGGTAATATTGAGTTTTATTAATTTTTATCGCATCACCGGAAATGTCTCCCAGTTACTAAAACATACTACCACAATATTACATGTAAACGTAAAAAGTATTTAAATTCACATTATTTTTAACGTTTTTAAATGAAAATATTTCATAATACATATAACACATATATATATATATATAATGCGCGAGACAACGCGAAGCCAATCATCATTAAGCGGCGGTGCATCGACGTTCTTTTAACCAGTCTTTCGCAAATGCGTCTAGAAAATGGATAGAAACCCGTTGCATGCAATAAGCATTATACATATATCTATATTAAGTATTACTTGTATCTAACTTGGGTATACTAGTGCATAATAAAGCATCGAATACATCATAATTATTATTTACGGTTCAGAGGTCCTTGTAATTGATCCTTGAATCGTTCCTGCATATCAAATAATAATATTATATCGAACGTTCGTATATATATATATATATAGGTAGCAGGAGAAGATTATTCGTCATGCGAAGAGCGTGGGCGTGTGGCGTGAATGGAAGGGGAAACGTGTTCGAAATATATATCATTTATAGGTGATGATATTATAATATTACATTAGAATAAAATTATATTGTCCGTCTGGCAGTGAAGAATTGGAAAAACACACTGTTCGACACTTATGCTTTCTCCTTCGGTCGTTGCACATCCGCGTGTCGTCGTTATTGCAGCGCGCGCATTGAAATTACAATTTTATATTTCGTACCCGTGTCCACGTCTCATACTCTGTTCACCGACAAGGCGACAACACATGCACGTGCTTGATCTCGATACGGTGGAATCGTAGTGGGTTTGGCAAATCAATAACAGATGAATAACAATATTGTTCACGTAGTGTAGTAGTCGAGTTTAAAAGCGAAAACATGTGACGGGTCGTGTTTTATATCTAGATATAATTTAATACAGTATGTATTTTTGTGACGTTTAAAGTTAAAAGGCTAAAATATTATAATATATACCTGCGATTAGATTGTAAGATTAATTAGATTTCTAAAACACGAAAAAAAATTAACATTTATAATAAAATAAATAAAATAAATAAAATAAATAAACATATTCGATAAATATTTTTTAAACAGTAGCCAATAGGTATATTTGGACTATAATTACATAGAACTTTAAAATAAGGTGTTGAGTTTTTTCCAATTATTATCTAGGAACATTTAAAAACCATTTTATTTTTTTTTGTTTTAAATGTCATAGCGTTTACAAATATTGTAATGCATATGAATAACGCACTTAATGCCGTTAGCATGAAGAATAAAGGGGAAAAAATACAGACTATATTTTGTTACATCCACATCCACCTAATATAAGCCCAAGACAAATTTTGCAAATAATGTTTTCGAATTGTATTGCTGTGTACTCATGTCATCATGTACTATATTTCAGTTATACTTAAAACTATTTAAAAAAGTTTGTTAGCGTTTAAAACTTAAATTGGAAGAAAAAATGAATATTTTTTCATAATATGCTTAAGTGTTTCTTAACTAACAAGTATCTAGATCTGATAATAAGAAAAAAATTAAAACTAATAAAGGTATATTATATGGTTTTGGATCGAAACCCATTAATTCAAAAATCTTAAACAGCTAATAGTTAATATAGCGGAAAGTATTTTTAAAATAAACGAATTACCGCAGACAAAGTTGAGTTATTCTACGATGTGTCAACTGCCGAAACAAAATATTTTTGTTTTGGGGTGAATGAGTGAAAACTGATATTAGATATTATGTACTTTAGTAATATATATATACTTGAATAATTAACAATATTCACGAGCTATTAATATTATTATGAACAAATACACTTGTAAGCTAATAAAATAAAATATATAGTAAATATTTTAGTTTAAATTAGTACGATTTATATATTATAACGAACATAATGCCATCACAGATTACACATACAACTATAATAATTAAGTATAATCTGTGATATGAGTATATTAACTTAATTACAATGAAGGATTTATATTGTGACATAATCTTCGAAATATGCTAACTAATAAATATAATACTAAACAGTGGGGTATATAGCAATATATGGGATAAAAATTGATACATATGAACATGTCACTTTCCGCCGATTAAACAAAAGTAAGCTATCCCTGTCGGGTACTCGAAACCTACATGAGGTACGTGCCGGATTAAATTTCATTTTCGTTTATCCATAAAATTGTTAAACCATCAATCTAAACCATTTAGATCAACGATCTCTAAAAACAATCTGGTCCCGGGATAAATCATGCACATGTCCGGCCGACGGATACACAAAACTCTGTGAGACGACAAGCACCTGTTTCGGAATCACCCTCAGCGATTTTATTTAGCTATATTATTATGTACACGCGCATTGGCAGATCGAAAACTAAGCGTATTATAGGCGGTATAAGAGAGGAAGAGGGAGAGTCGACCCAAATTTTCTCGTTAACGTGATATTCTGGCAATTGTGATAGTCAATAATTAAAAATATGTCAACATTGAACATGCGTTACAAAACAGTACAAACTACACCGCGGCGGTTACAAATGTGCGTGATTTCGATGACAAAATAATACAAAAGCACAACTTACCTGTCGATTAATTATTGCAATCGATCCCGCTCGATTGAGACGCAGTTGTAGGTATGGCAATGTTCGATGAAAGACTTTGACGGTAAAGTATGTAGTCGTGCGCGAGTCGCCACACGCGCGTCGAATTCTGGTCCCTGCAGAAATAATAATTGGAATAGAAAAAATGTGCGTTCGAAAATGATATCGTACTAGGTTTAATGTGTATTTGGTCACGGAATGGGTAATATTAGTTTAATATTGGCTTTTCCGTTCAATTAATGCCGACATACCGGCAAACAAGTCGTGTCTATCGAAGAATGCTGCAGCACGCGATATTGGATAATATTAAATAACATTTTATCAATAATAATTACGACCGTGAAGATTCGCTCATAATAATGATCGAGTGAAACAAAAATATAAAATCCATAATTTTCATTGATTATTTCGTGTTCCGATTGTCGTTGCATTAGTTGAACAATGTTGCTCATCGACGACCGCAACGTAGTTGTCTCGGTCAAAGTCGTTAATCAAATCGTTATCGATAGCGCGCGGCGTATTGATAATCTATATCGCAAAAGTCATTAATTAAAGGTATAAGCTTAATATTATACAGCAGTGATACCTATTATATGGCCAGACATCTTGTTCAGGTGAAATATTGAAAACAAAATTCTCCACTGTTTATAATTGTATATAATGCTGTATAATTGTATCCGTATTAGTACAAAAAATAAAAAAAACTGTTGCCAAAAATTATGATTTATTATTATTATTATTAGCATTTTATTTTTTCGATAAAATTGAAGCAACCAACAACTCACGATTAATCGACTCGTGTTGGTAACGATTATTGCGGAGTTTTATGTTTTTAAAATTATTTTAGAAAAAGAGAAAATGTTCTAAAAACGCTAGTTTATCTTACTCCGAGGCCGAGATATTCATAATATGGCTGCACTATCTATCTGTATTCTGCATGTTAATATAGAAGTATAGTATTGGAGCAATGATATTGCGTTATCAATTTATCATATAAATTAATATTCCTGCTATGCATCTATGATAATATCTAATTTTTTATACTAATTTATTACAACAGTCAGTATAATTACTTGCGGTACGCCTATATCCTATCCTTTATATTTTTTTACATCATTACTTATTACTTGACACGGATTTAAATACTCTAAAAAACAAGACAAATACTTTAAAAATATGATTTAATGCACTTATAATAGACATTTTTCTAAAAAAATACCATAAAATTATTTCTAACACTGAGAAATTTGTTTTTTTACTATATAAATACTTATTTTATGCAATACGAAATTATGATTAAGATAAATAGCTTATCATTACCACGTTGATTGTATGTACGTTGTGTGTTCATATCTAAATGGCTATTATTGTTTGAGTCACATTAGGTAATCTGATTGGTAAAAACATAATAAATAATTAAAAAGTTTAGAAAAAAAGTATTTATGCCCTTAAATTGCCTACAGAAGGTGCCGTATTACAACTATATATGTCATTACTTCATAAGTTATACGAATAGAAACGGATATAAAGTATTATTATTAGGGCTCGGAAGTTGTAGGAGCTAAAAAAGATAAAATATGCATGCAAATATGCACTAAAAAATTGCAAAATATGCATTAAAAATGTTAAATATACAAAAATATTATTCTGAATTCCAAAAATTAAATATATCAGATGTTGTTTACAAATTAATTATATACATAAAAATTATTTATAACTAAAAAAAGTATAACTGGTTGGCATTTTAATATCTAATTTAGCTGAAAATAAAATTAATAATATTTTTTCAGTATTTTTTAAATTACAAAGAAAATAAGTACATGTTTTCTAATATCTGTTAAGTTATTGCATTGAACCACCAATATTTTCTTAAGATTTTCTATTTCAAATGAACGACGATTATTCGATTGAAGATTTTTACATCGAGAAAACGATCTTTCAGCGTCATTTGAAGTCGGAGCATATTTATAAAATTTTAAGTCATTGCCTGTCAACTCTTCCGGAAGTCCATCCATTGATTCACTATCTCCCGTTATTATCATAGAAATCTTCATCATTGTCTCGAAACCGCGGTTTTAAAATATGAAATATGTATAATATGTGTATAAAATCAATGAAATATGCACTTTTTAACTAAAATTTGCAAAATATGCAAACTATGCATTTTCAATTTTCAATTTTTTAACTCGCAATTGTATATTTTAAATTTCTAGCTAGGTCTGCTTTAAATTGAGATCATACAGAACAATATGCAATTCCTACACCTTCCGAGCCCTAATTATTATATAAGAATATTGGAGTATAATACATTAATACCTAAATATTATTCTTTGTTTATTGGATTATTTAATAGTTTAAAACTAGTTCTTTTTAAATTTTTCTGAAAACCAATATCTTATGAGACAAGATAAATACAATATAATATAATATAATAAATATAATATAATATAATATAGTATAATATAATTTAATAAATATAATATAATATATCTTTTCTTTTTACACATTATCCATTTCTATATACGTAATAGGAGTTTTTAAATATTATTTTGTATGGGCGTTAATTATTTGTTTTTAAATTGTTACATAAATATTATTATTTAATATAAGGTCAACGATGAGTGATATTATTATTTAATTAGTGGAAGTATAATAAACATGATGGGTTTGCAGTGGCATAATTTGTACACAATTTTTATCGTATTAAATTAAATTTAATTTGTGATTTCCCTGATTGGGTAATAACATTGGGTCAGTTTTCAGACAAGTTATCTAGTCTTTATTTATTATACAAATAATATTAAATATATACAATTTCTACTCTTAAGTTGCAATACATTTGAAAGAATATTAGAATCAGATATAGAGATATTATTATCTTTCAGATGGTATATTTCGTTTCATAATTATCTTGCAACACTACATTCACAAATGTATTATGATGTATATATACGAGAGTAAACGCGGCGTGAATAATTTAATCGATTTTTAAACATTACTATGTTACTATACTGTCTTATTATGTTTCAGAACAATATATTTGTGAGGTTGCTTTTTTCTAGGCTTTTTTTTTATATAAAATTATTATGCATTATATTAAAAATTTGTATATTAATATGATATTTACTTATAATTTCGATGATATTTGGAATGATATTGTTTGATGATTTTGTGAAATTGATCAAACCGTATAATACATTATAACTTTTATTTTTTTAGCCGACGATTTATCATATTATTTCTTTGATTATCATTTTTATTTTATTTATTATTTTCTTCGTACGTCTAATATTAAATCTCAAACGATGATTAAGCTTAATTAATATTATAATATAATATAAATAACTATAGATAATAAATTATTCTATACTATTTGTCAAACAAGATAAGAAGTCAGCATTTCATTGTTGGTTTTGGATATCTCAAAATAATTTCTATGTAAAAGACTCTGATTTTATTGGTTGGTATTTAAATACATTTAGAATTGAATATAATGTTATCACAATGATTATAGTTTTCTTAAATTTAAATTATTGAATAAATAATCAAAAAGTAAAATAGGTGTATGAATCTTTGAACATAAAATTATAATAATAATCATTACTTACAATTATCAAAAACTAATTTAATATAAATAAATAACTTGTGTTATGTTTTTTTTAAAAATATTTTATCATTTTTATTCTGCTGCTTATTAGTAAATAGTAATATTAGTACTACAAACATAAATTAAGTAATAATATCGAGACTTTTACTTTCATAGTAAATTTAGTTAAATAATAAATTATTAAATAAAATTAGCGTAAAAAATTTTATGAAATTATACAAGTAAAAACAATTTTTCAAGAATATAGACATTTAAATATAAAAATATTAATATATAAGATATAAAATAAAAAAGAATACAGATTTCAAAGAAAGAAATACTTAAAGTAGATTTGACATAATACATTTATACTGTTAAATACGTACTGTATACGTCATTGCTCTCATATTACATTAAAAATTAACAGAATACATTTTGAAAAAATTCTGAACAGTAAACGTGCCTAGAGCACTTAATGCATCAAATTACCTATATATATTGATGTTTAGCCCTACAAATCTGTTTCTTATTTCAATGCAAAAACGCTTCAAAATTGCGTACATCGAGCTTTAACCGTTCATCAATCTCCGCACTTGAGTTACCTTTTTTTTATACGGTTATTCGTCTATGTGGTCATTAAGATGTCAATATATTCAATTTGTTTTTCGATTTAAATTGTTCAGCTCAAAATCAAAAGTTATGAGTTTTTTACATCATTCCCGCACATTTTTTATACGGAATCGAATGCATCATATTTAGTCACGTTGTGGGTAAGTTCAAGAGCTCATTGACTTGTTATGGAATATTATTAAAATATGCGATGGCGGTATTTTTTTCACCAAAGTCAAATTAAAATTTAAAATAAATTTTTTAGCACACGTGGTTTGATATTTGAACGGTTGCTGTAATGAAGTATTGCAGCGTAAAAAAATCAACGCTACGACATAGATAAATATTATCACCTTTCGGGAATAGGTTAAACGTTGACCCAAAGTCCTTAGAAAAATTATATAATGTATAGATTAGCCATAAAACAAAGTAAACATTTGCATGTGTAGTCAGTGTATGCGATCAAACATTTATATTGATAGCGATAATAAAAACGGCTGGAAATCTCGTTTTAATATTAAATATTTTTACAATACTATAATCATATAGTAGGATCATAAAATCTTGAGATAAAAACTTCAGAAAATTATAATATAAAAAGTTATGATATATACTTTTTTATACATTTATTTTATTAATATTAAAAACCAAGCATAATTTATTTTAAACCGCCCAGTTATGGCTTTATGGTTTGATAAATTAATAATACCTTCATGAATATGCCACAATATATATATAAAATTAAATATCTCAACCATAAAAATATAATTAAATAATTGCCTGGAAATAATATCAATACTTATAAAATATCTCAGTTGAAGAATATTCGCAATTTGTAACATATACTTTCTAAATCAAACTGACTTCAAAACAATAGACTTGGATAATATAATTTGACAATTTCAAAACCATACATCATAGGAGGAGACTTTAATTCACACAATACAACCATAGAAACCATAGAGGAAATCCAGTAGAAATACTCATTTGTAACGAAAACCTAATACTACTAAATGACACATATTAACCTAAGAAATCGAAACTTCTATTATAATATAGACTTTTCTTTTAATTCGGCAACCATTGTTCAAAGAGTCGAATGGGAAGTACTCCTAGAAATGTATAGTAATGTATAGGTTACCATATACCAATCAATACAAAAATTGCACCCGGACGAAAAAATAAACAATATTCAAACAAGCAAATATGGAACCTAAAATACCCCAAATAAGTTTCTGTTCATAGACCTACTTGAAGAAGAAATAATAAAAAAAAAATGAACATAATATTGACAACACAGAAAAAATCACACACATTTTCACTTATCTTATAAGTTATCCGATATTGCCAAAAAAAAAAAAAAGGGATACAGTGAAAATCAAGATAAGAATACCATAAGTTCCCTAGTGAAATTAGAAAAGTAAAGAAGCAGTAAAAACAAAAACAGTGAAGCTATTGTACGATTTATCGGTTAAATTTATGATGTTAGTATATTTTGTTTTAAATCTAGAATAATAAAATTATGTTTAAAAAAGGAACATCATATACAGATTGTGTTGAAATTATTATTCATAAGCATTTTGCAAAACTAATAATATTTTGTATCGTCGTAGATATTACAATGAAAATGAAATCAAAACAAACTTAATATACTTTTTTAAAATAATTTATTAATATCTTATTGTACATACTACCACCTATGGTAGTATGTACAATAAGATACACATCCTAATGTGATGTACCTAAATCTAAATTTTTATACAATTAATTTGACATTATAATATAATGAATATGCTACACACAGTAAATTAAACACGATTAATAACAATTGACGGTACATCGTCACCCATTGCGTCATTTCCCATGCAATGCATCAATAAGTATCAAGTATGAAGTAGGTAACTGATAATAGGCAAATAGCATAAAAATAAAAAATATACATTATGTTTAATTGATATTTGATATATTAAGTGAATGTAACAGAATAAAATGTTTTGCTTATTACAATATTATTACGAGTAGAGCTGTTATGCTTATATTATACAGGGTGTGGCAGTGAAATCCAATGATTTGAAAAAAATAAACAAAAGTAAAATATTATATAATAATGTGAAATGAAAATTTTTGTTATTCATGTTTTCTGAAACTACTCATTTGATTATCTTATTGTTTTTATTTTTTAATAAATGAGTATATTATCATGGATTAGGTTTTAATCTTAATTTCAATTCTATAAGTTAATTGAATAATTATTTATTGACATTTGCTTATTTTTCAATATCTATCGGCACAGTACGGAAAAAAGAACAAACAGTATCCACTTGACGGATACACTGAAATTTTGTGTACAGATAGTTATTAAAATGTAGGCATTTGCAAAGAATTTTTGAAAATTTTTGTTCTAAAAGGGTTAAAATAGGTAAGGGGGGTAGCATGGGAAAACTCGTCTAGCCAGAAGCGCTAAAACTATGAGCATGACATTTGCTCAGTAGCTTCGTTTTATGACGTAGAGAACCACTACTGTAATAGAGTATGTATAGGTATCTTGATTAATTACAACTTTTCTCCTGGTGTGGTTTGCATTCATATGAGTATATTCATATAGCTGGCAAGTTAAGCCTTGGGAAAATCTGGGTAACGAAAGCTAATAATATTATATATGCACATTAATAAATGATAACGATTAATATATGTTGTTCATATCGGTGCAAATTTCAGTAAAAAACTTCAATTGCATACCAGAACAATTTTGTGAGAAAGTTTATTTTATAAAATTTAAAATTGTATTCATATTTCGTTTATATCTGAGATGATGGAATAGATGCAGTTTGAAACAAACTATTCTGAATTAGCCGTCCGCGTATAAAGCTAATTTACTTTACTGGAATTTTTATGTGGTTACATATTACAAAAAAAAAAAATCATCTACTTGTATTTATTTTCATATTATATAATAAACAATAGCAATATCCAGACATGCATTCAATGAAAAATATCGTTTATTGCACATTTGCATACTTTAGTCATCTAAACCAATAAGCGCATGGATTTTTTTTTCCATTACGTAAATTTCTAATACGTATTTTCAAATATAATACAAATAATTCATAGCTTTGAGATAACATTTAATATAATATCATTTTGTATCAAGTGTTTAAAAAAAAAAAAAAATGTCTATAGTCAATTTTTATTGTAAATTTTCGATAAAAGTAGTTCATCAAAAGTTGTTCTTTATTCAGTTTATGACAATAAAACGAACAAGTATTGAATCAAAGAAACGGTGAATTCGTCTAGTTATTTTTAATCCCATGGTTTTTAGTTTGGTCAGAAATTAAATTAAAATGATTTTGAAATAATATTGGAACTTGTTATACTTGATAATAGTTGTTATTAGGTACTTAGAAAAAAAGCATGACTGATCAACGCTTTTCTGCTTTGTTGTGTAATATGTACATTATATTATGTATTTGTTCTAACAGTAATATAAAATATAATCCGGAATTCCGGACCATCAACGCATGTAGTATTTCTATAGTAGCTATTGCATGAGTTGGGCCATTGTGGAGCTTGTAGCACATTTTAATTTGAACTATAATTGATACACATAATTTGTAACTATGAAAATAATTACATAAAAAAGAACAAATTTCGCATATTATTATCTTTATTTTGTTCGATATTATTTTCGGTTTTTTTGAAGTTGTCAGGAAAATTCACGATATTAGAAAATGTTGTTTATTTCGAACGAAATCGATAAAGTATTTGGAGCTCTCGTATTATATACCTGAAAATTATTTACTCGCAAAACGTTACATGTTGACCGCAAACCCAAACGTATTGACTACCAGTTTTGAATTATCTCTTAATAAATTTTAATAATAGTAATTAACATTATAGTGTAGTATTAGGCAATTTTAACAAATCAGCGCTAAAATATGAAATCGGTTAAAATCGGCTAAAATATATTCGGCGTATACGACAATAGATACTCAACGATCGCAAAGCACGTGGTGCGTTTCAATTTCGGACATCATGATATATTATTCATATATAATGAAAATACGTGAACACGTGTTTTGACCAAGCGGATGAAAATATGTCAATTGATTGATCGTACCTACGTGTTTGCATCGTATTGTCTATGTTATAGCAATGTCGACAAATTGTTGTACAGAAATACCCGAGTGATGGCATTCAGCAGTACTTTCACTATTCCAATACGTTATACTTGTACACCGCGGTATTATAGGTACGAGCAGTGTACCGCGATGACTCAGTTGAGTCTGGTTATTTAGCAGTTTGCCAATAATAGGTATGATGCAGAAGGAATTTTTCCAAGCTCATCATTTATTTATTTTTTACTGTTACACAAGTCGTACAATCCATTTGCTCACATTTGGTCATAATATTACATTTATTCATTAACTGCGATCATATAAATAAACTATATAGTGTAAAATAACACAAATACCTACTAGATATATATTATAATCTTTTGATATTGAACTATGACGTTGTTTCATCCAAGCTTAGTGCTACTACTGAGTGGCTCCTTACTCACGTAACCCCTACTGTTTTTGTTATTCCATTCTCGCATATACTTATTATGCTAATTGTATAGATTGTATATTTCTTGTAATAATAATAATAATAATAAAAAAAAAACTATGACGTCGATCTGACCATTTTACTATCCAGCTTTTAATAATTAAATATTTAATACGTTATTCACGTTTAATAACTGTGGTCCATGCCGATGCGTCAGTGAGGCCTGCGCAGAATCGAATGCTGTAGATGATTTTGTAACAATATTGATAGTTATGTTAAAAGTTGTTATGTTTATGTTATTAATTGTCATTTAGACCAGGACATAAAAATAAGTATATCAATAATCCAATATCTGCAATGTAGAGTCTCATTTCAGCTGCAGAGAAACGAATAAGTTATAAATATATAAGTATAAGTTATAACTCAATAAATTATGATTTGGAATAGTAAATTACACTAAAGTTTATATTGCTTTTGATAAAGATTATAGTTTTCCGCTTTTATACGTTGGTCAAGGTTAATTGTGTTATATTTCAACCATCGGTATTTAATACATACTTAATAAAAATTTCTAAAATGCTTGGACACGATTTTTATTCATTATAACGCTGAAAATACAAATACAACTTTATATAACTAAATAGCGCATGACAATTAAAAATCAAAGATTCGATACTTGATGAGTTTTATATTTACACAATTACACTTAAATAGAATTAATATCTCACAATGAATCTCATCCTAAACCTACAAACGAAATAACTAAGTAGGTACCTGGTTTCTAGACTTTGTGATGGTCATCGTTTTTAATACATTTATCTTTATCCCCAGAGCCGCAAAGTTCAAGTAAAACTTTCAATATGATATATTTTGTGTATACGAGTAAGTACTGGTATACGTAACTAATTTTGATGTAATTCTGAGTAAAATAAACATAATAATAGTTCTTAATCAATTAATAAAATAATATATATTTTTAATTTTAATATAGTATAATATTATTATGTATAATGTAGACAGGTATTATAACTATGATGTGTTTTGTTTTCATAAATAATTACATCAATTTTATACAACAGTGAAATAAACATTTATTTTTAATATACGTCAAACATAATAATAATTCTGCGTAGCAAATGAAAAATAAAATAAACTTAATGTATGCAGAAGACGTAAGTATATACAGTATAGGTACCAACAGTATCGTAACGTATAAAATATTGTTATCTAATAATTTAATGTAGTTCATGGGTTCATGGTCATATATACTATGATCGTACTACTGTAATAGAGATTGCATGACAATAATAAGTCTACATAATACTAGTGGCATCTTCTCTTATCTGTAATGTATTAAATATATATGATTTTGACTCATTTACGATAATTTAGTCTTTGGGTCATTATTAATTTTATTTTGACTGTTGTAAATTTGAAGTGGACTTTTTTTTATTTTTTTATTAATTATTGGTCGAAAAAATGAAGTGAAGCCAGATAGATATAACATGTTGACTCAACCCATTCCCAAAATGTCAATTCGCACCATATCAATTAATCCAAGACTATTATTAATTAGTACTGATCAATCGCTGCAATAATAATTATATGTAAGTTTGTGTTCAGTATAATGTCTCCAATAACTAATCAGTTCTCGTCATCGTACCAGAGTAATGGTAATAAAATAAAACTTAATAATTATTATCATAGAATAATGATAAGTTGATAACTATTTTGGTAGGGTTTTAGATTGTGTTTTCAACAATTAATATTCATGAATTTGATTTATTATTTTCAATTTGTAATTTATATAATATGGTAAATATTTGTTGGACTATATTGAATGTATAAGTGACTTACTCAAATGTTGGTTTGTTACATATTTACTTAATGTGATTTTGATCACAACATACATATGCAAATGTACCTACTACATATAATTTTGCCTGAATAAAAGTAACAATATTGTGTTCTGAGTTTTAGTGCATTTTGACTTTTCCTTTGATTCGTGTTGGATATTAATGAAATTTGTATAGATAATAAAATGTAATATGTACATGATATTATTAAGTTTGTATTTTACTTGTTAATGATTTTTGTACAAAATCTAAATAATTTATCCAAGAAGTTTAATATACAAAGGAAAAAATCATACAACTCTTTGCAGTACATATTTTCAATAGTATTATAAAAAGACATCAAGTATAAGATTTTGTTAGGGACTGCAGAAGATTTAGTGGTAAATTCGAATATTTTAACAAATAATATAAATAAATAGTTTACAGCATATTATCATAGGTAAAATTTATTTTAAAAATATCTATTTAAACATGCCTGCAGAACAATTAATTATAAAGATTAAAAGGTACCAATAGACAACAGTATAATATAATACAAAACAATATCGAATAAGAATAAATAGTTCACGTATGATATTATAATAGCAATATTGACTGATTCATTTTATTATTTATAAGGAAACATTGAATCCTTGTTAAACATTACATTTTGAACACGAAATATTTTTTTTATATTTATATAACATTATGGTATTTAATCATTGTTATCTTGTTATTAATATATTATAACATCGTTTTGCTTCGAATAAATATGAAAATTAATTTTACAAAGTAGTATCAAACGCAATTAAGTATGATACCTAATACACATATACACATTACTACATTAGTCATCACAAAATTAATTTTTATCGATCAATATCAATTTATTGTATTATCTATTAATTGGATTAGTATTGCGATGATGTGTAAGAGTATTAACACGGATAATGTTTGATTATGTTGTTATTTTTTAAATAGTACTCTTTGATGACGTGGTAAAAAAAACCCCCGTTTAGATTCAATTCGGATATTTCAGATGCATTTGTTGTTATCTCCTACCTACGCAAAAGAAATAGGTTCTTATTCCTAAACTCGTATGCAGTATATTAAATGATACGTTTAAACGTATTTTTGCCGTGGAATGGTTGAATTTTGATCCACATCTAATTTGTTTAATAAGACCAAAACATTTCACTAAGTATACTCTTCTTGACATTTATTTATGTGAAGTTTTTTTTATACAGTACCTACTACCATACAAATTTTCTAGATTTAAAATCATCACTTACTTCAATTGATTATTGATCATTATAAATTTTGTATAGAGTTTTAAAATATAAGTCTATTGAAATTTTCTCTATAATGACAACGGTCTGTATAGTAAAATATTTAAGTAAAAAAAAATTTCAATTTCCTTATTTTAATTATAATCTTTATTGTTTTGTATACAGTTTTTAATTATTTTTGGTTTTTAGCCTATTTTTATTCATTATACTTTTTTAGTTTTACGTAGAAATATATTTGAAAATATAATTTAATAATAACAGCCTACATTTTTTTTTTTAAATCAATTTATTAGTGTACTTTTTGATTCTAATCATATAATATGTAAGAATATATAGTAGGTAAAATAATAATGGATACTCAATTATTTTCAAACACTTGATATTATTTTACTTGCCAAAATCTGTTACTTACATTTTTTTAAAAATACCGATTATTCGAATTAAACATCAAAATATACGCGGATAAAATAATGTTTGTAGTAGGTAATAATTATATACACGGTAGATTTCGAACTCCTTTAATCGAAATCTTGAATTATTTTTTCATATGAATAAAAGATAAAATAGAATAAATAATTATTTTTCACGTACGGATTTTGAATAAAAGTTTGCTCTCATTCAACTGAACAGGTGTTCCGAACACAGCATAAAATTATTTCAACTAGATGACACAAAGACTTAATATTATATCCATGTAAATATAAATACGGTACACAAGACTTATAGATGTGTAGACTACGTGTTCATATGTCATTGTACTACATTTCATCATAACTATCCGATTAAATCTGATCAGCCTATCTGGGAAATTTCCATCGATGGTTACTCCGCGAAATCAGGTAAACTAGTATTCCTGTAATTCCAAAGCCGTATATTGACGTCACGCATCGGCCTTGGTCGCAACGAGCCCGGTACTCAATATAATTTGTCCCGACTGTTGTTTGAATGCTCGCCCAGCCTATTTACATGTTATTATACCAACCTTAAGCCATTCGGCTGAATTAATTATACCGCACAAATCGCACAATGTTTGAAAATCAATACAAGTAGGATGCTAACGTCTTCGAAATTCAACGCAAAGTTCATGAAGACAACAATCGGGTTAAGAATAAGCTTATCGTGGTTATAAGAGTATAACTTTAATACTACAATAAGCAAAGAATGACGATTGCTATACTTAATTAAATCAATAAATCGTAGGAAAATTTTATTTTTGTACACATTATTGCACTGGATATTATGCGCAACGATATTATAGAATATAAATATAATCGGCTATATTATAGGAAGTATACGGAGTTTTTAAAAATAAAATAATGATTATAGAATATTAAAATCAAAATCAAACTATCTATTGAATGCACTATATTTGACAACTTTTCTATAGCTATCATGTTTGAATTTCTTTTACCGATATTTTCTTTGTCGTTTTAAATAATTCAATTTATTTCACAGACATATTTTCCTGTTCTTATTAAAAAAATACGTCGAAATTGGTTAAAATAAACAAAATTAATTGGTTGATTTATAATTGATTGATACGGTATGAATGAAGATATTTTTATCTCAACTATAATGGTTGCTGTACGGACACAGGGGGTACGTTATATAATATAATCTCAACGAATGGTCGAAAACACCCTGGCATCAGTCAACACGTCATGCATAACTACAACGATGACCGAATAATGTCATCGCAATGCTCGAACGTTGAGATTTGAAAATGTTTTACGTGATTATATATAATATTAAATTCATTGTTGACATTGTTTTCGCAATGTCTCGTGTTCATGATGCCGTCCATATAGCCGAATAAACGACGACATCCGAAGAAAGAGGATTTATGGTACAAAAGAAAATACGTCGTCGTCGTCGTGGTCGTAGGAATTTCGAACCACAATAGGGGACGCATAATATTATTATAAACTATAGTTCTTGGGCACGTGTGCAGTGCAAATATCTGATGAACCCGTTGTCCGCGTGTACAATATTATTGCAAGACAATAGAACGACAGCCGCCATATTATAATCTCTCCCCGTACACCTGCATTATATTATTTATTAATAATATTATTATTCTTATTTCTTCGTCTCATAAAACCGTCTGTTCGTTCGTCCGTCCCTTTCATTCCGATTATACGTGTTCGTGCAGGGGTCGGTTTCGGATCATCTTTCGTCCCAAAGCCTATGAATTAGTGTTTATTATGTGCGCGCTTGGTCTCGAAAACTTATAAATAATATTTATTCTAACGTTTACCGCGGGCATCTCGACCAGGTCCATTGTCGTGGAGGAGCTGCAGCTATACGTGTATTATTATTTATTATAATATAATATAAAACGAATCGGCCGTGCGCTAACCAGGTGTTCCGAAGACGCCATATCCTGCACCGGCACATACCAGTGGATATTTTCCCGATCTTTTTCGTTCCCAAGATTCGCCGTTTCTCTCTTCCGTCCATCGCGTATATATTGTAATAATGTAATTTCTGCATAATATCGTATAATAATTAATAACCGCAACTGCATTGTATTATGTTATAATTACGTAATACAATAATAGCACAATAAGTTTGACCGTCTGACATCTGTTTTATAACAATGTTTTTATAATTTTATACATTATATAATAAATAACTAATCTGTGTGTAACTCCGTTCGCACGCATTAATTATAATCTCGAATTTCGGACATTTCACGCGTCATCGTAAACAAAAGATGAATATTCATCATCGAACCAACTTTAGAGTTCAGAGTCAACCTGTAGGTACCGTGTATATTTGTTTTTATTATAATATTATACTAGTGTTATCCTTTGAATTTCTTTTCGTGCGTATAAGATCCTGAGCACCTCGTATATCATCTGCACCTATTTCATCAATATACGTATAATGCAGTTCACCGAACCATGTGCATGTACTGCATACATTATAATAATTATGCACCTAATGGAATTTTCGCTATTTATTTAATTTTTGTTATTAATCTACTGAGTCGAGATAAATATAAAATTACAAATAATAACGTTGGCGATATTACTTACTTTTAAATTTTGTTACTTAAAACCTTTATTCCCAAAACACAGATTTTTCATACTTATTTATTTATTTATTTATGAACATTTAGTATCATCCAAGCAATAATTTTATGCCGTAAATTAACAATCACGTGAAATGCCGTAATTAACAACTTATTAAATTATTGTTTCTATATAAGCTTGTTATATAATGTACACAACATATATCATATAATGAGATAAATATATAATTTTTTTTTAATTATTACCGGTTACTGGACTAAATTGAATAACAATTTATACAATTTTTACCAACATTATTGTTGGTTGTTTTTATTAACACTCATTTTAAATGTTTTTACCAAATGAGTCCCTATTTGGATTTAACATATTTATGAATATCCACTATCAAGGTTATTACTTAACTTATTTCGCATGATTTTAAATGAACATTAACATTCACTAAATATTATTACATTGCATAATAGTATATAATATACTCTCGAAAAGTACACTTGAGAACTTCACCTAAATATTGTACCTATATAATTTATTTGAGAGTGTTACAATCGGATTTTAGTATTTATTATAAAAATACCAACAAAATTTCTAGAAAACCATTGATATTTTAGTACCTAGTTTAATGTTATTTTTATAATATATTATATTCAATTGAGTGAATGAACCAAGTATTCTAAAATTGTTAACGTATCGTGTAATATTATACTAGAATTTAGATGGGTTTTGATTATAGAAAATCAATAAGTATTTTTCAGTTTCTACGTATATTTAATTATTACACTCAATATAAAATTATTTCGGCCTTCTGTTATAATAAGAGCTAAAAGAAAAAAAGAAAATAATAATTGATATATGAAATGATGAATGGTGAAAGTATAAATTACTATTATGCGTACCCGAGTCCTGAAGATTCATCAGAAACACCAGAAAGAAAAATTGTAATTCAGTAACTATATTACATTAGAAAAAAAACAATTGTAATATAACTTTTGGATGCAATTCGAATTTCGGAACATCGCGTGCATTTTCCTGTTATGAAATTGAAGGTGTGAACATTTTTTTTTTTTTAAATGTAATTTTTTTTGTTTGTATATCGCGTCATTGCGTATTTTGTACCGTTCTTTACTATTATAATGAATAATTATTCTTTTATAATGATGTAATATTTTATAATCTATAGAATGATTACGTTAATTTAAAATGTTTGAATTTAATCAATTTCGAAATTTTAATTTATCAAGAGAAACTATTATACGTTTTGATCTCGGAGAACAATTTTATACCAGAATTTCTTTCAATAATCACATAAATCATATAAATAAAAAATTGAATATTAATTGTTTCAGTAAATGACGTAAGAATTTAAGAATAAATGATTTTGAAAGAAGTTTCCTATTTTATTTGTACATTTATCATTATACCTATTATTATATATATTTTTTTTATATATTATCTATATTGGTGTATATAGATATAATTATAAGTAAAATATTATATCATAGTCGTTCATAAATCTTATCATTTTTGATAATTATTTCTTTTAAAATAATGATTAGGTCTTTCGTAAGTTCCCGTTATTAAGAATTAACATTTATAACATACACACATCTTTAAATAGGTATATACACTCGAGTATACGATGTCATTCAATTGTTCAAAATTACATTTGCATTAACTGTATGTTTGTATTGTTTCTATTAAATCGAAATTACGTTCACTACATAATATTATGGTGATATAATCATTTTATTTTACATCTACTGTTAATTATTCATTTATATTGCTTGAACTAATAAAGTAATAAACAACTAATTTATTTCTACTGTACACTGTTCAGAGGCATAAGTACTGTTTCATGCGCGCGTTGAATAGTTTACAAATCGTGAACATTTTGTTATGACGTAAAAATGATGAAATAAAACAAATGTTTGTCGATGATATTTGCTAAAAAGTAAGATATAAAATAATATGCGTTTCTAGTTTCGACGTATTTCGTATGAATGTATACTGTTGAGTAATACGAACACGTGGTAATGTGTTATATTTTTTTATTAAAAAATTATCCATCATAAATTATTAAACCATTCCGAGTAAATGATTAGGTAATGGTGATAACTAATAAGTGTTGAACTATTAACTGGATATACTGCTCCACCACTGTCCACTGATGATCTAGTTCATCTACAGTTAAACGACTCGAGGCCAGTGCAGTTCTACTAAAATTACAGCATGTTACAAAAATTATTAATAAATATTTTTCATTTTTCATGATGTGATTTTGTTCTGTTTACATTTCTGTATTTGTTCGAAACGTTGGTACAATATAATAAATTTACAATTTTTTAACGTAATATTATAATTTTCCTACCTCCAGTAATTTGATTTTATAACCTTATAGGTATAAATGATTATCTTTTATTTTGGATTATTTCTATTTTTCTTATATTTACTATTGAATATTATACAAGTTATACTTATTTTTTGTAATACAATTTTAAACGATAAACTAATCAGTCATTTTTTATCGCACATGCAAGAAATGTATTGTAATAATATAAAAAAGGGAGGTAAAAAAATGTAAAGCGTAAGTCCAAAGTTGTGAATTTAATGTGTTGTATGATCTCACGTATTATAATACATAGTGCAATAATAAAATCAGCTATATTTATACAATATAGGTACACTCATACCTACCTATTCTTGCGAAACGTGTGACAGCTATTTTTCCTCCTTCAATATATTCAAACAAAATGCGTGTAGCGCACAGAGTGGTATTAAAACACCATTATATGTGGGAGAACTTGATCAGTTACACCTACATATAATATAAGTTTGAATATACGGGAAGATGCTTTTATTATACAATTAAATATGCGCGTGGAGAAACAAATCGTATTGATATAATACGCATCGTGATCGACCGTACCTATATTACGTATGTATACGAATTAATGACGTAATATAGAAAAAAAAAGTTTAATATATTTTGTACACGAATAAGTTGACAACAATGTAATTAGTCCGTGTACAGCGTGTAATTTAGTATTTAAGTTTTTAACACATTAATATTTTTTGATTCACAAATCGTAATCAACATAACACATTTACCCACTGTATTATGGAAGTATATACATGTTAAGCCACATGTATATAGTTGCGTACATATATATAATAACTGAATACACTATTCGGAATATGTTTTAATGGTACATGGATAATCGCTACACTTCGTCATCGAGATATTGAATTTCTATTTCAGTCAACTTTTTTGTTGTTGTTAATTTCATGTTTCAAATATTTTCCTTTGACTTTTATTCCGTGGATCCTTTTCATGGGGGCAATAACCATCCGCCCCCTTTATGTTCGGCTTGAGTGGCGAGATATAATATAATGATGAGAGCACTGCGCATTATTTCTCTGCATATAATTATAGTATTTAATATTCTGGTACATATACATATAACAATGTCTGGATGGTTTTTATGAAAATCGGCGCCACAATATTTTGGCCCGCATATCCGGACGTGACACCCTATACACCAAATCATGCAGGGCTCGTACATTTGGGATCGACTGAATGTGATCGACCACCTATGTACTGCTCCGTGCGCGTATCTGATCGAAAGGGTGTAGGCGGATATCCGCAATGAAATATTCTTCTACTACTACAACAGAGCATGTATTATAATATAGATATACATAATATCCTAATTCATAGTCATTGGTTTCCATTATGAAAACACAAACAGCGCGACGCCGGTCCGGTCCGTATATACACGCGCGATTAATCGAATTTAAAGTTTGAACCGACTAAATTATTTAAGTAGGTATATATTATATAATTGAGGGGTCTACTGAATATATTATACATTTGGTGTCAATATGCTGTGGTTACATAAATTAAATAACTATATGCATAATTTTAAATGTTTGAACTAACTCCGTATTAGCAATTTGACATTGAATATATTTTACCAGATGAATATATATTGTTATAATATAACTCGATTTATGTATACAGTTATAATACAAGTGTGTGCGCTTGGTGCGCATAGTTAACTTGATTTTTTAACGAAAATGTCACATATTATTTGTCGATAGGCTCAAACGTATATCGTGTACACAAATCAAAAGTTCCAAAGGTTAGAAGTGTTTTTATTTGTTTGTCATGAGTGCTTAATTTAGATATCATTATAAATATAGTTATTTTGAAATTAACCGATACAGTACAAAAATGCTGGTAAATTGATTTCAACACGGGTGGTTGTTATCTAAACTTAATATTAACATTAAATCGTAGTTTCCAGATGTAGTAAAATATATTATTTAGAGTTTATTCTATACACATTTCTTAACATATGTGAAGTGGGTGAAAATAATCTCAGAACGACTTTGGGTCCATGAGAATAATATGTGATAATATTTTTAATAACGATTGTTCATTACTTTTCAACTCCAAGAAGCGAGAGTACAATAAAAACAATACGTAATATAAAATATTATTATTTTTTTTGACACCGATTGCAGATTATTCTCGGTGAACTACAATGCAAAATTTTCCAAGTGACATTTTGGATTTGCTATTGAGACTTTGAACAATCTCGCTGTTTCACAGTAATATAGAATTGGTATTTATCATTGATACTGTACTACGATATTAAAAAAAAGAAAAAAAGAAAAAAAGAATGATATAATATACTATATAACAACTTACTTACAGTTACTATAAGTGTCTATAGATAATAGATATACTAGTAAAATACTTCGAATGCGTATTATATGGTATATCAAAGCGTGGTATATATAGGCAAGGGCACCCGCAAGGGGGCCAACGGGGCCATTGCCCCCCCTGAGAATATATAGTAGTAAATATATTATAATGTTTAAATGTACCTACAAACTTTAATAAATATAAGAATATTGTTTAAGTCAAATCATTAAACATCTAAATATTATTATTTTATTAATAAATATTACTATTAATTTGATTCTACTATTATTTAATTAGTGAGTATATTATATTTTAAGTAATTTTTATCTTGCCCCTGGTGGGATTTTATCCTGCGGGCGCCCTTGTAGGTATATAGGAGTATTTATTGTAATATTAGAAGATATATATAAAATAATCAATTTGAAAATTATCGAACATTTGTTAAAATAATAGTGTGGAAATCGAAAAATATAAAAAAATGTAGAATATTAATAGCTTATTGCAACAAAACTATTATCATTATTTGTTGACTAAAATCCAAATAAAATTTAAAGATTCATTGTTATAAAAATTAAATAGTGAATAAACTCATTACTTTTTACAAATCAATCAATAAATAAGTAATATGAGATAAATTGTGACATTATTGTTATGTCACATTTGGTCGTTATTAAAATCTTTATTATTAATATTTAATTCTTTATTATTTTTTTCATTTAGAATATCAATTTCACGTTGTAAAAAAATACCTGCAATTTAATTATGCTAATAATATCAATTGACTTTTGTTAATAATTTGAATGTTTGAAAACGAACCCTAATCTTTGAGTATAAGAGTCTTTTTTTCTGAACTACATCAAAAATGTCGAATAAAAATTATTCGACGAGTACAGATATTATAGATAATATCATGTTTAATCGGGTGAAAAGTGAATCTCGGTGAACAACATTACAGCGAGCTCCTCTACATATAAATAATTATAATAATAGCATTATTAGTAATATTTTTATAACACATGAGTATAGGACCCTTGGAGTAATCCTAACATACTTTTCATATACAATCCTTACTTTCCTTTCTTACCTCTTTTTTACTTAAACTCCTATTGTTAAGTAAATTTGTTCTACTTTTTATTCTTCAATTCACTTTATTAGACGAGTACCTATATTGTAAGGTTCCCGTCCTTTTTGCCGAATCGAAATTCTCGAATGACCTTTTTTTCCGAATGGTATTTTTTCCGAAAGTTCGTATACCCAACACCTTTTTTCCCGAATTGAAATTCCCGAATAACCTTTTCCCGAAAGCTTTTTTTCCGACGGTTATTGTTAAAAACTAATATTATTATTATTTTACTAAAATAGTATTTTATTTATAAAAACACGAGGAACAGAGGTCGTCGTCTAACGTAACGACGTAAAGCTATCTTTTGATTATAAATACGTATATACCATACATTTTCATCGTAGAGTGATATTTGAACGTGCACTAACGACTTGTCGATTGTTATGAAACAAAAACGATCTATTGTACAACCAGTAAAAATATTATATCAATTATGATGATTCGTTACTATATTTGTTGATGGTTCATCCACTCATCGTTATATTGTAAATGTGTAATATGATTTTCGAATGAAATGATCGGCAATAAAACAATTATATTACAACAGAATTCGAATTCAATAAAGATTGTTTAATTACCTATTGGCTAATACTGTTTATTTTTCCGATGAACAGAAATTTTTATAAAATACCTATATTTAAATAGTATAAATATCAACTGATTCGTTTTTATGTGCATAAAACAAAAATAACACAACTAAGGGAGTTCGGACATTTTATAGTCACTCACCTGTACGCTATATACTAGTATACTGTATGTCTGATGTTACGATAGTGTAAAGTATCTGATCATAATACTATTAACATAATGTACTATAAACAAAATGTTAATTATAGTAATTGTCTATGGTAAAAATAATAATAAAATGCTTTAACTGAGGTCCGAGTTAGTCCTCATTAAAGCAGTTACTATTAAATATAATATATGTGGATATAAGCAATGTATAATGATATATAATACGATTACGTTGATACTGTCCAGTTTGTTTATTCATACTTTAAACAAATTTAATTAAGTATTTGAAACGTCCGAAGAAAAATTGAATTTAAAATGAGAATCATTGATAGTGCAGAGGCCACGACCCTTTCATTTGCTGCTCTCTTTGTCTGTTGAATTTAATTTTTATATTTTTGGTTTGGATCGTACTTGCGCTCAGAGGCTAGAACAATGGTCGCGTTATATAGTTATTCTCATAATAATATGTCGTTTGCATATAGCACACGAATATTATCAAAAGTATATAGCTGTATGACTGCATGAATTTATTTTGACTACAGTTATAGGTATAACCTATTCGTATAAACTTCAAATGTCATGTTGAATCGCCGAAAATTTGAAGTAATCATAAAACAGAAAACCTATATCTAGCAACTATATCTAGAACTTATTTTAAATCAAACGCGAAGTATTATTATAATTGACTTGAACCTATAATAAGTATATTTATAAATGGTCTTAAATAATATTTCCCAAAATTTTTATCGAAATGTAAAAGTCAAAAACATTAGTTTATGTGTGCCATTTTATAATATCTGTTTTTTATGATTACAAAATAAAACAAACAATATTTTTGTATTTTATTTAATTCATTTGTTTTAATTAATTTTCACATAGAAATACAATTCATTTATTTATTTATTTTTTTTTTTGGTTTCTTCTTAATAGTATATAGTTGTTATTTTCGGGGGCTTGATGAGGTTGATTAATGAATATATATATAATAATAGTATATAATAAATAATAATAAATATTAGTTCTTAAATATTTTTTTGAAGTTTGTTATGGAATTAATTTTTTTGAGTGCATCGTGCATTCATTAATATAAATATTAAATATATTATGTTTAAAATTATAGAGATTTAAAACAGTTCACGTTTTTTCTTATGGTTTTAGCTTAAATTTAATTGTTTGCATAGACAATAATATTATATAATAATGAGCTAATTTAGATTATTAGGATATTATTTTGAAACAATAAATGTTTTTTATACAAACGACTACGTTAAGTCGTTATCAAAATTATAAGGCAATTGTGTTATCACTGCAAATGTAGTGTGCATTTTTTAAACTTTATACAGTCATCGACTTTTTATATAAATGGAAACGAAAAATACTCTTCTACAATATTTCGTTTTTATTGGTACTGCAACATGATTGGAGGTATGTTGTAAATGGTGTTAAGTTGCAGTAATAAAATAATATTTAATAAATATATTTTATAATAACTCAGAATTTTCTTTTAATCATGTTCTAATTTTGCAATTAATTTAATTTTTACTCAATAAAAGAAAATACATTTACTATATGATACATTTTTCGGTCTCAATAGTTATCAGCACTATGAGAATTTGACTTCTCAAAAGTGTACGGTATTTTTGGATTAATCCGGTCAATGGAGTTATAAATTAGTGGAAAATGCAATAAAAAATAAAATAGTAAGTAGAAAAGGACAAATACGTAAACAGATAAATAATAAATATAAAAATACGTACCTACACTTACTTATACAGTTATACATACGATTCACGCGTAATGCGTGTTTACATTTTGGTTTACCTAACGCTTACAGTTCAAACGCGTAACATTCATGATTTAAAAAATAATAAAAATTACTCGGTTCAGTGGATGTTACGTCATATATATTTTAAACCATGCCTCACACGACTGATTACGGTACAGAAATTAGTAATTATTACCATGTCGATTTCAAAAGGCATAATATCGTGCAGAGGAAACCTTCCAATGTTTATCTATATAAGCCATATTATTTATACACACAACACGAATGAGTATTAGGGATGACATACATCAATATATGTACATATTAATTATTATTTAGTCATCTAAATCAATATTCAATATCATAAGTAAATTAAAATCGTACTCCGTAGTTAACATAAATTCTAAATCGATAATAGTATTATATTATATTGTTATTCAAGACATAATTTTTTATTTTTTTTCATCACCGGATACAAACGTTTTTATAGTGTGAGTGGTAATTTAGTACCTAGTTTTCTTAGAGTTTCATTAATTTCTAGTAGATAAAGTTTTAGTTATTTTATCTAAGTTGAGAATTTTTAAATCTGTAGTGTAATAGGTTCATGTATGATATACATTCTTGTTTGATGATCATTAGGATACTATAATAAATAAAACGGTTTTTAAAAATTCTATGAATCGACAATAAACATTTAAGTTTTAGTTATTGATTGCTATCAATTTACACTTGATAACTATTAAAATATATTAATCAGTATTTTTTTAATTATTTTATTTCAAATATTTGAAGTATAGTTTGTATTGATAATTTCAATGGATAAATTAATTTTTGCTTAATAGTTAATACGTACTTCACAAATTGATTTATATGTTTTTATATTATAATTGCAATGATATCAAACTTTTACTGCTATTATAAATCGTTATAAGCAATCGAATATCTTATATTGATTTAATAATATTATTTTCGTCTAATTTTTTTTTTTCATGTACGTTCGTGGAACTTCTAAATTATTTACAATACCTCATTTATATAATTTTTTACGAGTATTGTATTTTTATTTGATTTTGATCATATTATATTGTTTAAAGAATTCTACGCTTGAGCATTTTCTGCGTCTTGTTTTAGATTTAGTTTATTTTTTCAAAACTAGTGCATATTTTACTTGAGTACCTATTATTTAATATAATATGTGTTTATTTATTTTTTCGTTACTGAAATTCAGCCTTTCACTCATTAACATCAATACTATAAGATAATATTATACTATTTAATTTTTGTCATTTCACTTTTAGGGCGCACTACGTAGTATTGGATATGTTATAATTATATCACTCTATACTATTAAAATGTAAATTAGATTTTCTAAAATATGTTTGGATATATTTTAATAATGAATACTAAACACATTATGTTCATGTTATACGGTTTTACCGTAAATATTTAAAAACGATACTTAATTATTTTCTTCGAAAACATTTTGTACGCTGAACGCTGACGTTTATTAAAACTCTCACCACACTTTATAGCCATACAGCAGAATATTTGCAGACTCGAAAACGAACGATGCCAACGGGCATCACCCATTTGCGCCAAAATAAAAAAAGTATGTTTTTCCAATAGTCCATTTGTGCAAAATTTACCTGCGTAAACATTTTAAATTAACGACTTGGTTAATTCTTATATTTTAAAGACGTATTTAAAACGTATGTCTGTAACGTATAATAAAGTTTATTTTATAAGTCTTTAGATTTTAAATTTTCGTGACATATAAATATAATTATATTTGATAATTCTTCGTTTTTAAAAGTAGTGAAATGTAGATCGTTTAAAGCTTGTACAACATAATAAAACTGATATAAAACTTGTTTGTTTATCTTTCGATGCAATAATATACAAAGCTTTAAAATTTATAGACTTATAAAAATAACTTTATTTTACGTTACAGACATACGTTTTAAATACGTCTTTAAAATATAAGAATTAACCAAGTTGTTAATTTAAAATGTTTACGCAGGTAAATTTGGCGCAAATGGGCTATTGGAAAAAACATACCTTTTTTATTTTGGCGCAAATGGGCTATACCCAAAATGAATTAATTTTTTTTGGCACAAATGGGGATCACCGATGCCAACCACATTGTCATTGAAAGCGTCCACGCAACCATGTGTCCAACGTATCCGGTGATGTTTACGACAGATCCTTGTGTTCGGTTTTAACAAAAATATCAGAAAATCACACCCTCCGCCTTCGATGTTCAATAAATTATATTATCCGTGCAACATATGGATGCTGTAAACCCATGTGACGCCGTGTGGACCTGTGCGTTTACACATGTGCGTTCGCAACACAATAATATAATAATATGTTGTACGATCTATGGTCAATACGAGCTAAACAATGATGACGGAATGGTTACAGATACGGCCGAAAGAATGAAGAATAATTTCCAAAGACTAACTTATACACATTGTTAATTGGCCATTTTTGCTCGAACGCTGTGTTGGGCGCGGGCTATAGATGAAATAATATAATATAATACTTATCGGTTATACCTACTACGTCATATATTATTTCGATAATTACTGGCACCTCAACTCGTTCTAATACGTGATATAACTAATTAGTGGCTCTTGCTATATTTTAGGAAATCACTTTTTAACTGACTAAACTCGAATAACGTATTTATTTTTTATATTTGCTTGTCAAACCACACGTAGGTGCAAATTATATACCTATTTCAGAATACAAACGTCATAATAATGTAACCAACTTAGTTTTGGAATTTTTAAAGCTATTGTGATAAGAGATGATTATAAGATATCATAATGAATTATGAATAATAAATAATACAATTATTTATTATTTATTTATTTATAATTAATAATTATGAATTACTAGGCGTCATGGTACATGAAAAAAATCATTTATAAGTTTGATATTAAATAATAAATAGTAATGATTAGGTATGTATCAAATTGAAATGCGTGGTATCATAAAACCTTTAATTTTAGCGAGGAAAAACAATAAAATCAAATCATGGTGCATCATCATTATTATATCATATATCATAAATTCATAACTTATCATATGCATCATGGGCCTGCATGAGTATGTCGGTGACGTGAACCCATAAGATTTGTCCCTACCAAAAGTGCCCAACGCAGCTAAAGAAGTTTTCACTTCAAAACTATGGTACTGTTTTTTATTTTATACATCTGGCTAAAACAATTTTGGCTTAAAATAGAATAATTGTTGTAATTAGGAATGAATAAAAACATTGGATATTATTATAATATAATAATTGTTACGTCGGACACTTTCGTTCGTTCGAATCATATCAGTCAAATATTATACGGTATAAGTAAAGCGTTATTTACTCGACGGCGTACGGTAAATAATTTTTAACAAATAATTTTTCTAAAATAAAGAACTCTAATTTTTTTTTCAAAATTGAGTATTTTTATACACTCCGTCCTAAAATGTCTATAATCGGAGGCGATTTTTCGCAACAACCGCGTGACTTCCGACGTCTCTTGTGTAAGCCACGTGCTCGACGCGCTCGACGAAGAAGGCATCCGTACCATTTCCGATCTCATAATAACCGAAGCTTTTAGCGGCTTATCTGATTTTAAGGCTCATTTAAACCGCGGCTACTGGTTTCGCCATAAATTCAATCCATGACGAAGTAAAAATGAAAATCTAATTAAATGAAAATCTAAATCAAATTAAAAGTTTTATAAATAGAAATTTAGTCATAATTTTAATTTTTATATTTCTTACTTTACTACTGGGTTGCCTTCCATTTTCATCACCGTTATTTTTATATGTGAAGATTTATTGGCCGATACGGTTATACAAAATCAGTTTCACAAAATTGTCCAGTTGACTTCAATGTTGAATCGGTTTTTTTGTCCTACACATTCAAACGTTTATTAATTTATACTCATGTATTGTGTAAAAAAAGGGTGAGACTCCTAGATTATGCGTGACAGTGATTTTTACTATTCATCGGAATATAAAAAATGTCATACCAATTGATTTACCTGTTTATGACTTATGTTTTTCTTGCTATTTGGGTTGTCCCTCTTAATTTTTTGTACACTTCTGGCGTGTTTCTTTTTGCCTTTTCCGGTGCAAACGGTCATCAGATATTTTACCCCGGCTCTTGTCAGGTCCATAACTGAACGTGTCTGCTTTGGGATGTATCCAAGCTTTCGGTTCCCAAATGTCTATTCAAAACGCCGTGGGATTATTATTATTATTATTATTTTTAGCATACTTACCTGATTTTGATGCTCATTTAAACTGTGGTTACTAGTTTCACCATTGTGCTTCTTTTGTGTTTAGGCCCTTTCTCGGCCGTGCGCTCGTCACGTATAAACGTGACATTAGGGTTCTGGAATACAAATATCCTATAACTTAACTGAATTGTATAGTTGTGAAAACTCTTCAAAATTATATTAATTGATATTATTTAATTGTTTCATTGACTAAATGTTCTCTTGCAGTATCACAATCTCTGTTTATAGTACAATTCTGTTGTAAGAAGTTGTAACACAAAATTATTCATGTCATGCATATTTGTATGCAAAAAGGCACATTGTCGGTACGTCGAGGTTTTAGCATATAAGAGTACCAATTACAATGAAAAATGAAATATAGGGTATGTAGTGTGTCTGAATAATCCGTAAACTACTTAGGTTAGCACAAGACATATAAACGTGCAAAATTCAAAATTATGATAACTAAAAAAAAAAATTATGAAGGGATGTCACATTGAACCAATAATCATTATACTACATTGATACATTATTACTACATTATACACATTTGATGAAGATGATGACGAAGACATATGTGATAGGGATATTTAGTTTTATTTGTTTTTGTTTAATGTATATATTCCACATTTTATATCATTATATTTTATAATAGTATGTACATATTTTACCATAATTTGTATTATATCTTGTACAGACATTAAAATTAATGTTGTTAATTTTGTATTAAATGATAATGAGTTTATTTTTATCAGTTATATATTCGTATTGTATATATTATATAATACATTACATTTAATAATTTAAAATACGTGCACTTTTTTTTTCATTATTTTGCGAAATTATTTTAGAAATGCACCACTAGGAGCATTGGCATCAGCGGACAATTTTCATTCTCCTGATTTTAAAATTCAATTAAAATGGTATCCATAAAATATAACACTCCATTTTAGAACGTATATCGACTCTGCCAAAAAGGTTTTTTACTTGTGAAAAATCTATCGATTGATTTTGGATCTCAGGATTTTACTTTCCGGAATTATATGGTCCGGGCAAATACGGTTTTCAAATTTTTGATTCTGGCGATATACGGTCCAGATTAATATGTACCGGAGAAATATTTTCCGTAATTTTACGGCCTTCCTCTTAATTGTTATGACGAAAATTTGGATGCCAAATATATCTTACAAATTCCCACAAAAATTATAGGTATATAGTTCAAAATAAACCTAAATATTTAAAGTTCCAGTAATCTTTGTTATTAAGATTCCCTTGGTTGGTATACTCGATAGAAGAAAATGGTGTATAGTGAATTCTGTCGAATCTGTGTAGCTTTTTCTAAATCTAACGAAAATAACGGAAAAAACTTAGGTGCGTTAGTAAAAAAGAAAAATATGATGATTGGAGAAATGCAATTGTTTATTTCAAAGAACATTCTAATAAGAATCAGTATTAAGTAATAACCTACAACTTTTCTATCATACCATTTACATCATGAGTTTCAAATGTAAGACTTCTTGTCAATTCCTATACTAACGTAGTAATTAAAAAGTAAGTTCAATGGTTTTACATCAGTAGCTAATTCTAAGAATGTTATTTGTAATGTACTGAGGTTTAATAAATGTTGGACGCCCCCGAGAAATCACCCAAAATACACCACTGGTGTTAAATATATGAATATTAATAGTGTATGGAAATGTCTATCCTTATTTAAAAAGGATCAAACAGCATTGCGCAAGTAAAATCCAAATAATGATTTATACAATATTTTTTAATCTATTAATGTAGATAATTTCGATGAAAAAAGTATTGATAACATTGTATGTGCGACAAAAATGTATAGGGTTCGTGATGAATTGACCGGATACCGCCTATATATAGACAATGTAGGTGGCTGCCTAGAGCGATGAACTCAGGTGGCAACATTTTATTTTTTGTTTTATTAATACGCAATCAAAGTCGTATGGGCAAATTTTATTTGATCAGGAACTAGTTTTCATGTCCCACGCACCGTTGAACCGAAATAGTTTCACTCGCCATCAAAGTTATTTATTCAAATATTTCAACATATATTATGTTATTATTACCAAGGTTTATTTTTTTAAACGTATATATTATATTATATTATATACTTAAGACTCTCAAAAATATTTCGCCTTGAACAATAAAAATGGCATAAAAAGGCGATAATAACAAATTACTGTGGAGACTATAGGTGTTGGTCGCTAGCCGTCTTGCTTTACTTTTATAATACAGCGGTGCGGAACAATGCACATATATACAATATTATTGTTTTTAATTCCATAACACGGCACACAATGTGCATTTCCATATAGATTAAACTACAGAAGTACAGACTGATGCTCAATTTGCCCAACATTAGTCAATGTTTTGTTTTAGAAATATGAGATAGGTACTGTAAATGTAATATTTAAACTGCGCAAACCGCCCGATTTATCGACATCGACATCGACAATATTACAATAATGTATTGTATAATCGTAATATTAACGTTCTACATAGGTCATAGAGGTAATGGTAGGTACCTAGTGGCTAGTAACTAGCTAGTACCCGTACAGCACAATCTTATAATTGCATATGGACTATAAAACATATAATATAATATTTCGTAAATCAATGCGAGGATTAAGAAAATGAGTACATTCTTAAATTAATTAAATATGAATAATTAAATTTTTTATCACAAAGAATAACATAAATTGAACGCGATGTATTTATTAGTAAAAAATATTATATATTATATATTAAAATTTATTACTGAAGAGTGTATAGATAGCTATTGGTGAGTTTCATGTCTCATGACATAACACGGTTACACGAATTATAGGTTTGTGCTAGGAAATTCTTCATAACTTCAATGTCATAGTGGATAGATACTGTCCTGTGAGTTTTTCGACTGACTGTTACACCATTCACTAACAGTATAACATAACCGTTCTTGTCCTTATTGGAAACGAATATAATTTCATTATTCTACGAAGACGCTAATATAAAACTGTACCTATTATTAACTGTATATGTGCCTTTTATAAATAAATAAAAATACTGCATTAATTACTGAAATTTGTAAACTAGATTTAGGATAATATAGTTATTGGAATTTATTATATAGAAAAACATTTTGGTTTTTATTTTAAAACTTTAAATATTAAATAATTATAATTTATTACATTAATTGTATGCACTTCTAAGCGTAAAATACTGTCAGATCTCAGATGACGGATGTTATAGAAGTTGGGTGGGCCATTTTTGAATTTTAAAGCAATGATAAATCTTTGCATTTGAAAAATGATTTGGAGCAGAGCTTGATTTACTATAATTAATTATAATAAGAGTAACTAAAAAATTGTTCCATAATTTTGGCTTTAAATGACTGTCTGAGATATAAATAGAAAATTCAAAAGTAAATATACCTACTTTAATTAAGTACATAGCTTGTGTTAAATTTCTACCAATTGACAGAGCATCAAAAAATGTTTATTTTTTCCATATAATATTAAAATGTTTGAATAATTTTTTTTTATTGATTTTATTTATATTTTTCAAAAATTATTTTGCATTTTTTATACTATTAGTTAGAATAAAACAATAATATTTAATAATCTTTCTAGAAAATAGGATTTTGTACGATTCACAATTATTCTGTAATAACGTTTTATATTTTATAAAGATTATTGAAAAAACTTTTAAAACCAATATTACTGAATTACATAATGTGCAAATTATATGTGACCTAGATTTAGATAATATATTTGATATTTAAATTAAACGTACTTTTGTATAGATTATTAATATTAAATTATACGATGTACAATTTTTTTATAATTTCTAACAGTTGAATTATCTGAAAAGATAATAAGCAAAATTGAATGATTACAAATTAAATTAGTAAAAATGTTGACAAGGCGTAGTGAAATTCACATTATTAAAATTATGAGATCTTTTCGTATTTATTTTAGTTTGACCACACTACCACAGTAAACAGATGTCCAGATATATATGTTATAAAATACACTCTTAGAGTCTTGGAATATGTTTATGTACAGATTATGAAATATACTTTTAAAAAGTATCTCACTATAAGTTTTACTACCTTAAATTTTAAAGTATAACTTGTAAGATAAATTAAAACAAATGTACATATGTACTACAATTAAATGACATGCTATATCCAAATGAATAACATGAAATATAAATATAAAATTGAATACATTTTAATTTTAATATTTAATGACTTTTGGTTGACGATGCTCAATAAAAACACGAATGAAATAGAACTTAGAGATACCGTCTACATGGGTATGTACAGGTTTTTAGTTTTTTTTTTAATACGTACCGATACTGCATAGTTGCATAGTTACATATTTTTATCATACAGTTTCAATAATTTAACTATCGAAGCAGAAACATAAATTAACTGTTAAACATACTAGTTCCTAGTCCACATGGTTTTATATCCTATAGCTTATAGGCTATAGTCCATAGTAAAAGATCTTATAACATTCCAAATATTTAAATTTATAAGTAGGTACATACAACGTTTACACGTCTTACTATATTTTGCACGTAATTAAACGTATGATTATCAAGTGTATTGAGTGAACAATTTTTACTTTTCAAGCAATTTAATATCAAGTCAGTGCGCGGTGTAAAAAAAAAAATTATTATATAATAATACATTATGTCTGTTCAATTTGTCCTTACTATGATAATTTTAACTGTATATTATAAATTATAATTATATACAGACATTTTTTTAAACCTTTTTTTTGTTATTATACTAAGAGGAAGGAAAACAATAATTAGGATAACTTCATGAACTTTGCCATGAGTTTCATGAGAAAAACATTAGAGAAATGTATTAATTAGTTTTGAATCTTTTTTTCGAGTCAACTAAAAAAAATATTGTTGATTATAGGGGTAGTTAATATTTAATGAACATTTTATATTATACATTTTTTCTTGCCCATCTATAAATTTTTCATCAATTAGTAATGAAGCCACTGTTTGCTTGTGTAATAATAGTTTTTTGTCTTTGTCATCTCATATAAGTTTAGTAGGTCATTTATTCGATGCATATTTTGTAATTTCCAACTACTAATGGGACAATTAACTAGTCTACATAATCTTCGATAAATAGATTCGTAAAACAATGCCAAATAAAAAATATAATACATTTTATACCATTTTAGATTCTGAACGGAGTGATAGTCTATTGGTTTTACAATGATGTGTGTTTTTTTTTTATTTATTTATTTATTTATTGTTTTTTTTTTTTTTTGTGTCTGAGAACACGATTTTTGGTAGTAAAAATGCTTCGATTTTCTTAAACAGCAACTTTTCTGAAAGGAAAGTGAATGTAGAGGGAACATGGGCAAGTCAAAAGTCCAACTTTATCAATACTTTTTTAAAAAATCGAAAAAAAACGATAAAAAAATTACGAAAAAACGGGAAATTTTACGAAAAATCACGTTTTTACAAAATACATATTTTTAAAATGCTTTAACTCAAAAAAGAAAACCGGAACAACTTGAAATTTTTACAAAACTTTTATATTGGCGTTCTCTATACATGGTTAAGTTTTCAAATTATTTTGACATATTTTTACTTATTTATAAACAATTTAAATTTTCGATTTTTGTAAAATTTTTTTTTAAACATCTATAAAATTTAATTGGCTGACTGAAAACTCTTGAAAATTTAATAAAAGGTTTATAATAAGTTAAAATTATCGTCACTAAAAAATGTCGGAGATCGTTTCACTTAAATTTTTTTTATAAGCCCATAAAGCTCACATTTGTATAAAATGTGTCAAAATCACGATAATTTGCAAGTTATTTTGTAGATAAAAATTCATAAAATTTATTCTGTTCATAATTAAGGTTCCAAATTTTAACACTAGATTATTCATAAGCTACTCTTCAAAAATCTTTAAAAAAATTCTTTAAAATCTTTAAATACAAAATACTATATTATTATTATACACATTTCAGACAAACATATTAACTCCGTTTTCTTTTTTTTTTTTGTGTGTCTGACGACAACTTTTTTTGCAGTAAAAATGCTTCAATTTGCTTATACAGTAACTTTTCTGAAAGAAAAGTGAATGTAGATGATGCTTGTGCGAGTCGAAAATCGAACTTTTTTAATACTTTTTGCAAAATTTGAAAAGAACGTAAAAAAAATTACGATAAAACGGGAAATTTTACGCAAAATCACGTTTTTACAAAATACATTTTTTTAAAATGCTCTAATTCAAAATCGAAAAACCGCAATAACATGAAATTTTCACCAAATCATTATATTGGTGTTCTTTATATATGGTTAAGTTTTCAAAGTATTTTGACATATTTTGACTTATTTATAGACAATTTAAATAATCGATTTTTGTAAATATTTTTTTTAAGCACCTATAAAAATTAATTGGCTGACCAAAAACTCTCGAAAATTTAATACAATGTTTATAAAAAGCTTATATTATATCCACTAGAAAATAACGGTGATCGTTTCACTCAAATTTTTTTTATAAGCTCATAAAACTCAAATTTGTATAAAATGTGTCAAATTCACTATAATTTGCAAGTTATTTTGTAGATTAAAATTCTGAAAATTTTTTATGTTTATACTTAAAGTTTAAAATTTTGGGAATAGTTTGTCCATAAGATAATCTTCTAAATTATATAAATAATTTCTACCGGACCAAAAGGAAAAAATTGTATGACCCTTTGAAATTTAAATTTTTACGAAATTGCATAAAATACCGATTTATGGTCAAACGATTTTAAATATTTGTTATAATTTAAAAAGTATAAGTCGCAGAAACTTGAAATTTTCACCAGTTGTTAAGATAGGCATTTCCTCTATGTCATATTTTTTTCAAAATATTATATTGATTTTTAAGCCACTTATAGGCATTTAAAATATTCGAATATTTTACATTTTTTTTTTATAATCAGTGATAAAAAAAAAATTGACTAATACAAAATAATTGAAAATTTAATAGAAGATTCCACAGAAATAGTTATTATTATCATTCAAAAATTATTAAAATCCATAGCTACAATTTTTTTATAAGTCTTTGAACAGCGAATATTGATATAAAATTACATGTAAAATATAATATAATGTATAATATTCTAGACTGACAAATGATATCGGTTTTTGAAATTTGCTCTAACTCAAAAACGAAAAACCGTAACAACTTGAAATTTTCACCAAATTTTTATATTGGTGTTTTCTATACATGGTTAAGTTTTCAAAGTATTTTGACATATTTTGACTTATTTATAAACAATTTAAATTTTCGATTTTTGTAAGTTTTTTTTTTTTTAAAAATATCTATAAAATTTTTTTGGCCATCCGAAAACTCTTGAAAATGTATTGAAGGATTCATTATAAGCTATACTCATTGTACCTAAAAAATATCGGAGATGGTTACACTCAAATTTTTTTTATAAGTCCATAAAGTTCAAATTTGTATAAAATATGTTAAAATCGCGATAATTTGCAAGCTATTTTGTAGTTGAAAATTCATAAAATTTTTTCTGTTTATACTTAAGGTTCAAAATGTTAACACTAGATTGTCCATAAGCTAATCTTTAAAAATATATAAAAAAATTTCTACTGGACTTACAAGAAGAAATTTTATGATCGTTTGAAATTTAAATTTTTATGAAATTGCATTATAATTCAATTTAAATATAAAATACTATATTATTATATACACATTTTAGACAAACATATTAACTCTGTTCAGAATTGTTATTCGTATACAATGATATCTACCATTGCATTCAAATTTAACAAATCCATTGTAATAATGACCTATCCTATAAACGAGGTGCACTCAACCCCCAACTGTACAGCAAAGCAAGGCCCACCCGTTTTTACAATATTATTTTTATTGGTTTCATTATTAAAATATAATACTTTTACACAATGCACTAAAATTATTATCTAAAAACCACTGTTATATAAATTAACTAAAAAAATTAACTAAAAATATTATCATTTGTATTTTGATCAAATTACTTTATTCATAAAAAAAAAAAAAAAAAAAACAATAGTTGACGGCTAGTATTTGAATGCAAAAGTTTTAGTTATTTAAATAAATAACATATTGTTCGTACGTACTGAGATATTAAAATTATGCCTATAAGACCAAATCACGATAACCAGGTACTTATGTAATAATATGTAAGGCTTGTAAGTTGTAATGGTTGTAGTCGTCATAGAATATAACTGTTTTGATTAAGATATTGTTTAATAGTCAATACATTCATGTATTAATTATTATTATGATTATTGATCTACAAATCACATTACATTTTGCGAAACCCAGGGCCCAATAATTTGTGTGTGAGACTAACAACCAACACTAATTATAATTTAATAATCATTTGTAAGGCTATTATTTATTAGTTTTAAATACAGTCGAATCTGCTTATACAATATTGCTCAAGGGACCTAAAGAATCTGATTGTTATATCTGAACTTCGTTGTATCTGGGTAACAAAATAAAATTTGACTTTTTTTTCTCATAAACGGATTTATTAAATAAAGTTTTTGCACTGCAAATGTATATAAATATATTGTTATGTGTACCTAATTATGTACTTAGGTACTACCTACACCTATTCGTTGGGACATTGCACATTTTAACAGGAAAAACGTGGTCGTTCAGTTTTCGGTACTATATTATTTTATAATATATGAGATACATCTATATTCAAAATTGTCCCGTCAATTACTGTTGCGATGTTATAATACCATGTGCCTGCAGACGGATCTTGACACGATATATTATATTATTATCTCGTGAGATTGATCGTCGACGGGCTTCAATAATGTATGTAGTAACAATAATTTATATAATCCCTTGGGTAGGAAGCGCAACACCGGACAATTGGGGTAAGAACGAAAAAATGGTAACGCGGAGACAATAGTATTTCTGGCGCCCCGCGTGGCCGCACTGGTCGACGGCGCCGGGTCCCACACTCTCGCCGCCGCCGCTTCGACATGTGCGTTTCGGACCGGATGGCACATCGCTCCGATCCGTCGCTTGCGCCCCGTCCGCTCTCGTGTTGCCGCCGTTGTCGCCGCCGCCGTCGATTCATCGTCACAACAAACAGGCGCAGAGTCCGGCTCACACGCACGTCAGTCTCGCGCGCACGTCGTACCGTACCGGTTCGCGATTCGTCGTACGAAGCGTAATAATTATTTTTCAATTCAATTTCTCCGTTTTCACCCGTCGACCACCGCCGCGGCAGAGAAAAACCCTTGAACTGTAACCTTTTGCAGGCTTCACATCTCCACGCGTCCAGGTAACGATCATAGTTAATCTCTTTTATTATTGTATTTATCATGATATTATTGTTTACTGGTAGTTAGTTATTATCTGGTTTTTTTTTCTATATTCGATCCAAAAACGATTTCCTAATGAGACGTAAATGCATTTTTTTTCGAACGTCTATCACTCGTGCGCGCATACACACACACACACACACACACACACACACACACACACACACACACATACACGTGCACTGCACGCATACAAGTGTCGTTCCGTGTCGTCGACACATTCCGGCTTGATGATGATGGTGAAAAAATAATAATAATAACAAATAAATCTAAGAAAAAAAATCATCTCCTCGACGTTTTCCCACATTCCGCGTCGAGTGTATTTCTTATGTATTATATATTATTATTATTATTATTATTATTATTATATCTAATAATAAGGACTGTGAAAATTCTTTTCTGAATCACTGAGCCGTGAAAAGCTCCATATGGTTTTTCGGTTCTGCTTATGCGTCGGATTCCGGGGTAATTTTTTTCATATTAGTGCGTAGACGGTCGTATCGAGTATATAAAATACAATACCGTAACCTTGTGAAGAATGCGACGAATTGTTAGGTGCATTTTACGTACACATATACGTAGTATACTTAGGCACAAATGTATACGCGTTAATAGTCTGGTGTCCAATTTAGTATATAAGATAAAATATATATTACATGTAACTATGCGTATACAGTACACCACGTGTGACTTGAATAGATATAATATCGTCGGGATGAATGTGTGTCTCCAATCTATTATAGAGATTCGTCTACAACGTGGACGCGACGCTGTAGGTATCGCTTTTCATGTATATGTTGATGCATATTATGTACTATGTAGGTATAGACCTATTATACGTGTACATCGTATGTGTGTATGTACCATTCGTATCCATGCATTTGTATATTGTGTGGGCAGTACTCTTGGTTTTAATTAACCAGAAATTAACGAAACATCTGTTGTTTTCAAACCACTATACTCTATACACCAAACTGACGATATAATATCTTAATAATTGTTCATTAAAAATGATTTTAATTATTACGTCATAAACTCTTTACAGTCGAAGTATACTATTTTTGTTTTTACGCTATTGTTGTAAAAATCGCTTTTTGGCCGTTTAATTAAACGTTTGCATTGTTTTATAAATAACAAAAATAACAACACCACAACAGTACATTGCGTTATTGAAAAGATCCATTAAATTTTGTATACCTTTATAAATCATAAATATTTTATAAACTCTTATCTATTTCGTAATAGGTAGTTAGTTCATCCGCACTTATTGATAAAGATAATATAGTAGTACATACATTCAACGTATACGAACACAAATTGTAAATAAACTGATGTATAAATAGTAAGGTGTAAATTATCTTTCGAGTAGTACAAAATATAGTCGATCATTTATTACACTGAATAAAAGGAAACATCTCTCTACTTGTAGGTAACAAAATATAATATGGTAAATTATAATATTGTAACCGTGTGTATAGGACATTTTTTGGGTTTACATATTTGTCGCACGTCACATTTTTACGATGAAACAAGAAATTTTGATTCATATCAATTATCAATAGGTATATGAACTGTGGATACTGTGAAAGTGTTTGAAATTAATTCTTATTAGTGCAATCCAAAGTATCTATAAAACGTTTATTTTCATTGAATGTTTAAAATACTGGGTATGACAAGACTAGTCAATTTTGAAAATTTCAGATGAGTATGAATATAATTTAAAAGTCAATAAAATTTGAAAGTGAAGTTAAAATTTTACGGGACCAAAATATTGTATAAGTATCTTAAATAAAAACAATTTAATAACCTATTTACACTATTAGAATTAAATTTTATATTATTATAGTTCATTTGAAAATAATGAAATTGTGAATTTGATTATGGCGTTGGCTGTCAATTTTAAGTATCCTATTTAAAATCAAGCATTTTATAATGCTTAATCTTAGATAAATCCCTTAATATTGTTTAGAAGGTCGAATGAAAGTGACCAACTTGGTAGTATTTGTTATTAAATCGAATTTACCTATCTAGTTATGTTTGTTGCATAAACTGATAACTAAACTATAGGTACCTATTTGTATGTTGAAATAAGATGCCTCTTCATCCATTCCTTTTGTCTTCTACTTATCAGATCACTAAATATGATAGTTAAAATTACTATAACAAACTACATAGGCACTTAAGTAAATATAAAAGTTAACAACCAAAAATATAAACATACAGATGTCAAAACTATAATAATAATATGTTGATGACTTGTTACTTGTTAGTTGTTACTTGTATTCATGAAAGTTATTTCTTTACATTTCTATTTTGTAATCTCTTATAAAAATCTAAATTATCTACAAAATATATTCTGAGCACTATTAGTATCTTATTATTACATAACAGAAAAAAAAACCAAATTTTTATACAATATAAACACTTAAGTTGTATAAATATTTTTGATGGTGGTCAATGCATACACGTTTCATCAACATCAGCAACCCACGTTACCTATTAGTTTCTAGTCCGTGGGAAGTAACAACTGATTAATACCTACACCCATGAACTTTTCTCCTTTATTGAGACACATTTTCTGTCAAAAACTAATAATCCTTAAGTATGACCTATTTTATTATTATTTTATTTGATAAAATCGCTATCTGAATAATATTTTAATTTTTTCATACAATTAAAATAAATTATAAGTCATGTTATTTTCAATAATGTCATACTTTTTTGTTACAAAATTAATTTCTGCACTTTTAGTGTAATGTATAGATCAATGTATGAGCATTTATATATTTTTAATTTTAATACTTAATAAATTTCATTTATAAGCAGTAACAACTGTATAGTATAATCTAGGATTAATAAACAGTTTGAAAGTGCTCTATATTCAAAATGGTAACAGCATTTAGATTTGTATGTAAATGATGGGCTTTTGAAATTAGTTAAGTTCCATTTCGCATTATTTAAGATATAAATACCATAAATCGAGCAAGACCTAGAAGATTTTTATTATTTTAAATTAGTATGTTTATATATTTGGTATAATTCCATTTTGTAAAGAGTTAGCGCATTTTAATGTGTATAATACCTATGTATACCCAGTCACCGAACTACGTGTTTTCAATGTGTGAACATTGTGTTTTGAATTTTAATTTAGAATACTTGTAGTTGTATCTTAATAATATTATAATGGTTGTAAATATTATGTTTTTATGTATTAACATATTACTACGCATATTATTTTCGTGTCATTGGTCATACTAATACTCCTATTTATTATCAATGATTACAATTTATAATGTTATATAGTTATTCTTATTATACTCATCATACCTTCAACAATGACAAAAAATCAAAATTAATAAGCAACAAAAAGTAAATTTACCAACAATAATAAATATTATGATGATTGAGAATATTTTTAAATTTTCTAACTTAGGTATAAGTTAAAAATAATAAATACCGCGTTTTTAAAATTCAAAACATATTACTAACAAGTTATGAAATAATTTATTTTTATTTGAAACGTTGCCTGTGTATTCTATTCAACAAATATTTAAGTTGCTTAGCTGCAGGTAATTTGTAATTACTAATTACATATAATGTGCCCTGCAAAGATATCCAAGTATAATAAGTTTTGATAGGCATTGACCATACGATACTACCATTTTACACTGATTAATACACGTGAAATTCCCTGTATGTGTACAAACATTATTTAGTTTGTTCGTATTTTTAATTAAAGCAACCAGCTGGTGTTTTTGGTCCCGAGATCTTCATTGAAGCCGAAATATAAGGGCGTTGTGTTCCGGCTGCTGGTCTGTGCAACCGGATAATCCTTATTACTCTTTGTCGGTTGTCATTTATTTAAACTTTGTGCGCGATTGTTTGTTTAGAAATCACTTTTTTTATTGTTTTCAGTGTTCATGAAGAATAATTTTTTTTACTCTTTACGATTTTGTTTGTGATTTTCAGTAAATCGCTTGTCAAACATCTTAAGTTTTCCTAACCACATTGAGTTTTTTTTTTCAAATCCACAAGTGTATTATTTTAAAATTTTAAAAAAATTTTTGGTTACATACAAAATTGTATATATTTGATGGCCTAAAATTCAAGAAATAACAAAGAAACAACATGTTTATATAGGAGAAAAGTGCATTATGTCAACGATTAATATCTATACTATTACATACTAGGAATATTATTTTACTGTATGGTCTATAATTTTGTTAAACATATTAACATTGTAAGATGTAGAACTCCAGGAAATTTTATTCAGAAATATTTCGATAATGTTGTCAATGTGATATCACAATATTTGTTTAGTCTTGGTTCTGATGAATTCTCTTTGATCCTTTGTAAATATAAAGAAATTATTTATTATTATATTTTATCTCCGATGTTACAATAATAAGTCACTGTTGACGATGTCTTAATCATTTTTGTGTGTATCTGATGTATTATATTAGTACGTAAATCTTTTTTTCTGATTTACCCACGTATAATGTTTACCATCACATATTTTTTAGAAAACAACAGTATGCGGGTAACGTATGTGTTACTAGTCGATAAGAGTTCTTTATTATACTTCCAGTTTTATATTAAAAATATAAAAGTTAAACAATTTCTATTATCAATAATTATATATATTTTTATGCCAAAATGTATGACGCATATATTGATTGATGTAGTAGTAAAAGACTTCTACGAAATTTACCTACTCATAAAAATACGTAAACACGCATGCAAGCAGTTGAACAGTTCAAGTGAACAGTGAACTTAATTATATAAAACTTGAACACTTAGGTGTATGTATACGGTAGATCTGTATAACTATTTTAATTCAGTATTATGCTGCTCTTATATTTGCTAGAATTAACAATTGGTATTTCTTAACAACAAAAAAGGATTGAATTCCGTGTATAACACATTAAAGTTGGGTATATAAAATAATGTTGTGGTCTTTATGATAATAGTAGTATTTTTCGATAGTGTTGCTATTCCATTGCTATTTAATTTACTAAGCGCATATTTTTAATGATTATTAAACCCATATTTAATATGTTGACAATACATTTGAAATATGATTACTTACTTAATTTTACTGCATTTTGAACGCAATCAATAATTATTTTACATACTATTGTTTTGTTTTAAGTATTGTAAACAATATCAATCACTATATAATTATGTATTTACATATTACCTATTCTCGTTTTACAATACTTCGATATTCGTCGCAGGATATGTTTCGATTTTTCGCACACGACCGTGACGACCCCTGTAGCGATAGGATTTATTATAGCCGATCGTAATATTATTATCCGTATCTAATGTCCGTACGTCATTTAACACGGGTATAATATGACCAATTAAGAGCGTTTGTGTGTTTGAAACCCTAACATTACTTCCGATTTAGTTTAACCGGTGGTGCGTGTCAGCAAAGGGGAAGTGCACCTATTAGTAAGTAAAAAATGTACGCAACTCGAAACTAAAACAGTAAAATACCGGATATCGTAATGGGCGTATGCTGCGCTGCATACCTACCTATATCCCTTATATTTTTTTTTCATTTATTTATAAACAAACAAAAGGATATAGGAGTAATGCATAAAAATGATTGCGTGATCCGGTTCAGTTCAGATGCTGTCCTTGGGTGTATTGCGGGAGGTGTATATATATACACATATAACAGTACCTGCGGGCTATATAAAATATTGACATATTGTATACTATATACTTTGCTACTGCATATGGTATTTTTAAAATAATAATTTATTTTTTATGCATAGATAAAATAATTATCAAATTTGGTAAATATTATGCTTATAATACGAACCCCAGAGACGCTAATTTTTTATCCTCTCGTTTAATTATATTATATTAGTTATATATATATACATTTATTTATTTATAATACGCACATTCGAAAAGAATTTTATAATTACCGTTTCTCCGTGTTTCGTTTTTTTTTTCTATACATTCTATTTAATCATTACGCATTCATGGTATAGCTATGTTTTGTAGAAAGTGTATCAGAAAATTATAATATTGCTTATTGGCCACATAAAATCCAAGTGTTTTATGAACTCCAGTTGTTTTATTTCACCTTGTGTACCGAGATAGTTTTTAAACACGTAAAAGCTGCCGAGTAATCTAGCGGCCTAGCCTATTCTGTTCATGGGAGCATTTTAAAGGTAGTACATTGCAGCTGTAGTATAATATACTATTCACACGTGGTACTAAATTGTAAGTGCCCATTTCTGATATCATCACATCGCCCGCAATGCGATTTTATAGTTTGCGATAACAACTAGGTAGGTATATGCACATAATATGTGCGTATTAGTATTCAACAAAGAACAATATAAAATATCGGTTTTTTAATATTTGCACACAATACTGGTAATAAATAAAGTCTGAGGAAATTGTTTGAAGGCTTGTCGTGTCCCAAATTCATGTCTGGTCAATTTTTAAAAAAATTACACTGGTGAACAAAAAAGAACTAAAAACACGTCATCAATCAATATTTAAAAACAAACGACACTCCTTGCCAAAACTTTTTTCGCGAATATCAGTATTGCAAAAAAAAAAAATGAAAGTTATACGATTTTTTCAATAGTAAAATCTACATAATATTATATTCTATTCTAACTATACGAGAGTAACAATATTTTGAATATATTTGTTGACTAATACATTTGTGTTCCGTGTTATTCATCTAGTGTAATTCGGTGTCACAGTTACTGCACTGTTGCGTGCAATAATCTCAGTTTGTGCTGTAAAATTATGGCCCACGAATTTGAAACGCTGAACCATACCAGACAAATATTTAAGTGGCTGTTAAGTGTTTTGTGGTTAAAGTCATACAATCGTGATGTGCTACACTACGTCGTCGAATAGGCAACATAAACGAGTCGCTATTTGCAAATCGATACAATTTGTATGAATTATATATGAACCGTGAACGTATACAAACAGTTTTCTATGGTTTTTATTTAAATTGATTGTATTAACATAAATTGTATTGAATTATTTAAATATACGGGTTATTATAAGTTATTGTAGTGGTAATAAATATTTTAACGTTTTGCTTATTTACACGCTGGAAACGTCTATACAACACTTATGTATAATGTTGTAATGTATGTTTGATGTAAAACAATTGTATATTATTATTTTATTTTACCAATCAATATGATTTTACGGGTTATCGAAGTATTATTAATGTACTTGTTTAATATTTCGATATAAAATGCTTACGTATAAACAACGAGAACAAAAACGGCTACTGTTTAATCCTCGATTATCAAAGCTATAATTATTTAACTCGTTTACATCACGACAAACCCTTCGTTAAATCTATAGTAAATTATACTAATAATACAAGAAAGCGAATCGTAATGTATAAAATGTTAAGATTAAAAATTGCCACTGGTTTGTCGCACTCACACGCAACAAAGTAAATAATGGTATATATTTATACAATATTTAGGTTTTAGTGCCTTCTACGTATTATGAATTGTGTGCAATCTGATAATATTCGTGTGAAAGCAAATTAATTTGTTACAAAATTACTTGACATTTGTTTGTATCGAAATTGCACGTCGCATATTATTATTTATATTATAGTTTTTGTAAATTTATCTATTGTAACATAATATTTTGATGATATATTATTTTACATTTTTTTTTTTATTTTATTTAATGACATCCTACCGTGACAATTTTTTATTTAATTATTTGTAGGATTGCAAAAACTATATGATATCATTCATATATATACATCTTTAATGTGTTTATTATCATATTTAATTAATGTTACACAAACCATTGTTGATTTTAATGCTTACTTTTAGACATTAGTACTTTAGTATTTTATACTATTAGTATAAAATATTTCTCGTCGTGAGAGTTTGTAGTTTTAATAGTTTCACCTCGAAAATTTTACGGAAAAAAATAGTATATTCAGTTAAATTCTTGCACATCTATTCGCATTATATGATCGACCTTAAAAAAAATTACGCTTCATATGATAACATGGAAAATTAAAAATATTAAAATTTTCTCTGAATCATTCAAATATTCCAAGTACATATTAAAAATATTTTAATGTCATATTCACCTCTTGTATATTATACCTTGTAAATATAACCTTGGCATATGGAATGTTCGCATACGATAATTTTTACGTAATGGTCACTATACTATAGGTACACTTATTACCGATCAGCCTATTAAAAAATACAAATTACAGTATGAATTAATAGGGCTACTGCAACTAATTGAAACTACTGAATAAACTGCTACTGTGGCAATTAAGTTCATTGGTCTGGAGGCTTAGGATAAGGCATTGTATTTTGTTTTGTATAAAATATCTAATTATTATTTTCGGAACCTTTTATATCTTGACCTATAGAATTTGGACACATCAACTATATCAAATAATATTTTACAATAAATATTAAGGTTATTTCTTGATAAGTGATAATTGTATACTTAATTAAAATCGTTGTTTTCGTTTAAAAAAATTTCAGAATGTTATTTGATATTTGTATACATTTACTTTTTTAAATTCGATTTTAATTAAGTGTTCTGCTTTTTATAGTAGAATACCAATATAGATATCTATAACGTATGTACTGTGTATAGTGTATATAATAGTATATTCAACATTAAAATTATAATTTTTAAATTTTTTTAATTAGGTACTTTATATTGGTTAAGAACAGTTATTTAAAGAGACGTTTCTAATGTGTTGTTTTATTATAGATTTGTGAAATGTATTTAAAAAACGTGCATATACATTTGTAATTAATTCATCAATTTAAATAATTTAATATTCGCTTTATACATGGGATTTATTTTCACGCCTTAAATTACCTATCTGATTTGTTCTCAGACTAACGCAGTTATAGATACGTAGTTACTAGTTGTATACGCTCGAATCAATAAACTTGTTAGTATTGACAATGTAGAAATAACCTTAAAGTATATATTTATAGGTACATAAAATTCGTTTTTTTAAACATAAAACATTGATGTATGCCAAAGCTATTTGGTACAAAGTGCTAACATTCGGTTATGAAATGGAAAAAATATTATTCCTGATGTTGGTAAATCGTATTTTATGATGTTTGTCTTCTGATATCAAACCAAATATTTTATTCTATTAATAATACATTTAGTATACATAACGTAATCATTTTTTTCGATAAAATATAAATTCAATTTCACAAGTACCATTATGTCATACATTATTTTAAAATTCTATTAAGAACCATTTTGAACTCGATATATTTAAGTATTAACACTTAAATAATTGCGCGATTAGTTTGATTATTTGAATTAGATGTTGTTAATACTACAAGATCGTTCTATAAACGCTACGTGTTCTTTTATTTTTGTACATATAATAATTATTAAAAACGAAGAATAACAAAAATAATAATACTACAATACAGTCATAACGCGACTTTTTTGATTTTCAGAAGTAAGTTATTGGAACTATATAATTTATATAGGTACCTACCTCTCGTGGGAGTTTACAAAGAAAAAAAAAATTTACAAAATGGCTCACATAGACATAAGTTTATAAAAATTTGCATTGAAGGAATGAACATCGCATGAACACGCTATGGCAACTTCGGGTTTATATTTTCAACGCTATAAAATAATATTCATATAATTTTTTTTCTGACTTGACATTAGAACATTAATGAATATCCGGGTCTCCAAAATATACATAAGTATATAATATGATCTAATTCAAAACATTTTAAACAATGCAATTAGTGTGCTATTCACATGAAAAATTTTTATTAAAAAAAATATAATTGATAATAGAATATTCGTTTGCATTTTGGAACACTTTTCGAGCTGCGGTCGGATTTGATATAAAATGTTAAACAATCGTTTTCATGCTATAAAATATTCATAATTTTTCACGTTTACCTAAATTGAGTTATTTCTCTGTATATCACGCGGAAATCCGCGTGGGATCGTTTTAAACTCAACTCGGCAGTGAAAACAACAATAATGATATTGTAATCCATCTTGTTGCGTGAACCAGTTCTCATAAAAATGTTTTCTTAAGTTCAACTCAGTACTCACACGTGTGTTAATAAAAATATTTGCCAGGATGAGCTTAATTAATTGTTAAGCGTAATATGCTCATTTCAACAATAACATGGTAATTAAGTGACAATTAGCGTATAAACACGGTGACGGTGCGTAATGTTATTGGTATTCCCGTCAAAGAAATAATAATGACTGCACGGAAAAGTAACGATTTGTTACTGGTGCGGTCAATGATGATGTACAAATTTATTTTGTTCTAACTCGACTGTAAGCATATTATACTGTAAAAATAACAATCCAGTTTGGTTAGTATAATATGTGCCAGAACGCGGTATATGTAATATGTAATACGCATATTAATATATAAAATATATGTATGTTAAATACGTCGATGGGCGAGACCTATTAAAAAACGAAATTAATTATAAATATCGCGAGTTTCACTATTGCGTGAAGGACGTTTCGTTTGTAGATCATAAGTTTAAATCCTCAACATTGCATTATTATGCATTTTAAGCTGTCTATGCTCGTATATATGTGCGGAGTAATTTTTTATTTTTTATTTATGGAAACAATAGTAATGATGATACGCACCTGTGGGAAAAAAATAACATCGCGTTGACTTTTCCCGGCCAATCAATATGTATAAACATACATAATACACGTAGGCCTGAGGACCGAGACTATAGAAAAACGGAAGGACGTTGATGAAAAAAACTCAATGAGCGTGACGAAAAATCTCAGGAGCATCGGCTTTCAAAGTTCCTCTTTATCGTTATCGTTTTATTTTTTAATGGTTTTTTTTCCTTTTACAAAATTCAACGTGCAGTATCATTCCATTCATTGATGTATATTATTATACGCACGGTTACTACGTTACACTTACACACACACACACTCACACACACACACACACATACCCATCGTATGTATACCACTATATAGCGCATTTTTGTGGTCGGGCGTTGAAGTTGTACGAGTTGCTATGCGCCGAGTGTGTGATATAATAATAATAATATAAAAATCGTACCTATACCTACATAATATAATATAATATACGACGGGTGGCGTCGGCGTATAAGTATTGCTATTGCAGTGCGAGTTCTAAACCGCAGCAGCTATAGGATAGGTGTACCCGGACCCGTGTTGCGACGAGATGATGTAAAGTATCGCAAGATCCGAGCTACGGGGCGCGTATATGTATATTATACATCATTTATATTAAAATGTATTATTATTGTATACAATTATTTTGTAGAATTATGAAAATAATAATAATATTCTAATAACAAATGATAATATGATACCGTTTCTTTTCCGGAGTATAGGAATCGTGTAAGTTTAAAGGTTAGAAACGTTGACGGACGACCGCAAGATAAAAGTATATATTCACTACCATGTATTACATCTGTACAAATACTGTACCCGTATCGTAAAGACGATGTAGGTAAGGTACTTAGGGCATGTGTAGGACTTGCAGCCCGCTGGTTTTTCGACAATAATGTTTCTCGTGACATGACAATTTCATTTAAATTTCTGGTTCCCCTCCTCCATACTCCACATTGTTATCATTAATTTATCCTTGACGCGTCGGATTTTCTATATTTATCTCCATAAACCTTTGCAAACATGTAAACACCTTGTACCTGTCGCGCGAAGTATCATATTTTCTTGAGTGACACAAAAAAAAAAGAAAATGAAAAAATTAACAAGATCGAAACCATTGAAATGCGCGTGTTACAAAAGCGTATATATCATATGTTATAATCTATTATGAAATGATTACACAAAAATTCATCGATACGAAGTGTATACCAGATTTTTAACTTTTGATTTAAACGTCGAAAGCAAACCTAGATTAACGTAGATTTTATAGTGCTTCAATTTGTTCACTTATAATCATATATAATTCGAGTTCCCGATCACGGCCTGTCGATAACGTACATATACGACCGTTTGAGCGTTCTTTGTGTGCGTTAAAATGTTATGCACTTGTAACTTGTGATTTCGATTCGTAGTTTAAAATGGTTTTTGTGTATATATATGATAGTTTTGCCACGACGGACGAATATTATTGAGCCGATCCACTTAAACGATGATACACAATATGACGATGACGTGTCGTTCGTAGTTCAGTTTTCACGTCACAAACGCAATAAGAACAGTATAATAAAGAACTTATTATAACTTTCAGAAATATAAATATACAAAACGTAAGATGATTAATATGGCACGTGTAATGTGTATTTATAATATTACGAATAGCTTTTGCTCTTCAGATGTGTTTTAGTGTCAGTCGAATGACATACGCGTACAGGGTAACGAACGAATATTTTTATAAAACGATTTGTTACAAAGCGATAGGATTAGTGCACACCTCATTCGCTCAATCGCTCAATCGCTTTAAATTCAGTAAACACTTCGATTTGAAATGACTAAAATATCAATCAAATATACTTTAAGATTATGCAAATCGCGTAAAAAAAAATGTTGTCCAGAGTACATATGTATTGATTTTATATTGCAAACATAATAATTTATACTATAATAAGTGCTAAAGTATTATGCATTGCACGTACCAAGTAACAACCGGAAGATGAACTGTTGTTAAAAAAAACCTACGATTAGTTTAAAACCATATTTTACGAATTTATTGCCTGATTCTCAATGAAGCTTATTGATATTTTCTTTTGTTTAATGCTATAAGCTGTTGTATGTACATTTTCTTAAAAAGTTTATATTAAAAGTTTATTTATTAAGTCATTGCGTTATACAAACAAACAGTGATTCATTTTTTTAAATATATACCAAAGGAATTGTGTATACAACTCGTTGCATTTTATAATAAAACTCAAATTATTATTACTATTATATACTATCATGTAATCTTTTAAATATGACTCAGTAAAATTAAAATTCCAAGAGACTATAATACATTTTAGTATATTAAAATATTATTAAGATTATCGTACATATTATGCTCGATTAATGTTAGGCTTTAGGCCCATTAAAAAAATATAAATATATATATATGTAGGTTATTGTATAAATGTATTTCATTATATGAAAATAATAAAATACCATTGTATCATTTATATCTTTATAATATAAAAATGATGACGACCAATATTTTATGTTCGTATAGTATTTTGGTAGGTTATTTTTACTTTTATGAAATAGTAGTGATTGCAGGGCAATCGATCCGGTTTATTGTTATAAATAGGTAATAACAATATTATACAAAATAGGAAGCTTGTTTCTATAAAAATTAAAATAACTTAAAAACGTAACTAGCAATATAATAGTTATAGAACTTATTTATAAAACTCTGAGTTCACATAGGTTTGGTTTTCGGGTGGATTATCTGTTTTTGCGTACTTACATCGATTAGTCTGTACTATTGGGATGTAGGTATAGAATGTTTTAGTGGATTTTAAACGTCACTCGTAATTGAGTTGCGTCAACCTCACCACCGACCGACCTGTTTGTATACATTTTTAATGAGCATTGAAAACTCGGCAAAGATGTTGTAGAACAGCGGACAATGGTTTTATTGTAAAAAAATAAAAGTATACATATAACCCGATCGTGTATATTTATTATAAACGCGTATGGCATATATGTAGTATAGTAGGTATATATATATATATACGACAAGCCGTACGTCTTAAACGGTTTTCGGTGGTAAAAAAAGAAAATAATATAACAGAAACGACAAAATATACCGGCGAGTAATGTCGCATTAGGTGTACTGCAGTTGTAGTTGTTCTCGTAGATTTATAAAGCGGCTGCTTATATACCCATATAGTGCTTGTTTGTATAATATAATATTATACACAGGGACGTAGACACTGGCAGTACTGTGTACAACGTAATAATATTATTTTAATTATTCTATATTGTAAATTACCCAGCGTTATTACACGTCATGCGCACCGTATACCCAAAATCCTCTCAAACACCGCCACCGCGTATTTATCGTGTGTACAAAACCTGCACGTTTTAAACTGATACCGAACAACCCTTGTACAAGATAAACCGTGTGCACAGTGTTAAGATTTATTAAACACACGTCCTAGTGCACGGCTGCAGGTATAGAGAGCAGCGGAGAAACGCTAACTACGTACGCGAGCGTGTATATGTGTAATAATAAAGTTAACGAGACCCAAATATAAACGGTACGTTCCGAGACCGGTAAATCACACACCCGCGTGAGTGTTGTACACACGTCGTTTTTCCATTTACCCCGTGCACGGTACGCGTACAATATATTATACAGTCGACGATTGACCTTGTACAAGCCGGAGGTATTCGTCGTCGTCTATTGTGTGAGATGCTAGAGAGTATTATTTCGTGTTTACTTCGTTACGAACAAATTGAAGGAACATTAATGATGGTGGGATAGGCGGCAAACATTGGATTTTTATATTCCTCGCCGGAGAACCATAATCATTTTTATAATAATAAATTAAAGAATGAAAAAAAAAATGTATATTATATATTAATATGTACGCGGGTAATAATATAACGTGATTAAAACGCGAACGTTTGTCGGATAAAGAATAATAATACCTATACGACGAATGTGCGTATATTAATTTATATATTATTTCTTTGCCATTTCGGTTTTATTATTCGTCTTATTATTATAATTATTATTATCATCCGACGTCACACGCAAACGTATTTTGTTTATGTATAATAATAATGTATACGTAATGCCTAATTACTTAGCTGTTTGATTTAAGTACCGGAAATGTATGTTTATATACGTGCATAATATATAACATTATATTATAATACAGGGTTGTGTATCTTCTTCGGGAAAAAATTTCTTTATTAAATTTTGTTACAAAATTTCGATTGTAATTTTCTGTATTCACGACTACGTGTGTGTATTATTATATAGGTACCAATCACCTAATTAGCTAATAATTTTCTTGCTCTCGTAATTTTCTCTGGCTACCAACTATTTATATACCTATATTTATTAAACATAATATAATGTGTTCCTTCCCGTCCCTCCACTGGTCGGTGTTGGAAATATTAAAATATTTACTCCGGCTGGACGTGCTGAGCTGTGCTAAAAGTGCACAGCTAAAAAATAATTTTTTTCATTATATTTTGTCTGTTTTGCTTACATTTTTTTGATTTCGTAATTTTCTCTGGCCACACCAACTACAGTATAAAATATAGATACTTGCCTACATTGGTTTACGATTTATTATTATTCGAAGTGTACATACCATCCCGTCTCCGGTGTAGGAAATATTATTATATTTACTTCGGCGAGACGTTTATAAATACATAGTGGGTATTTAGTGAGATTTACAAGAGTAATGTGTATGCCATAAACGTTAAGTACGTGAACGGCGTAAATATAGACTTGGACGGCTTACAGACACCAGGAACACCTGTGTTTTTAGGGTCCCTCGACCGGGTCCTCTAAATCCTACCACGTTTTTGTCTTGCTCTTGTCCTTCGACCGCCACATTATCAACACGATATTATTATTATTATTATTCATCGGCATCGGTTCCACATGTGCAGCAGTGAAGGGCAGCTGAAGCTGTGCTATACCACGAACGGTTGGTTTATTGTATGCATCATATTTTCACCCCACCCACTGCTGCAGCAGACTCGAACCGTATAGTCGCATTTCGTACGTTATTATCCTATACCGTGATATCCGTTGTAAAAACATCGCTTTCTTCGTAATTTTTGTAGATTGAATAATTAGTCATTTCCTGCGGGAGATTGTCGCGGTACGTCGACAAACGCGAATGTACAGACGCTATATGTTACTGCGCGAGATGAAACAATAATAATAATATTGGCCGAAGAGAAAACACAGGTTTTTTTTTTGTCCGATCTTTCGTTGCAAATTATCTTATAAAAAATTTATCAGTACTGCGCTGTATGAATAATTTCTCATTGCGTTAAAATAAGTGTTATTTGATTCGACTTTAGATATAAAATTTCAACGCAGATTTTATACGTGTGTCATGTAATACGAGAGAGAAAAATAATAGTGTACCCTGCATTCATTTCTGATTCTCATGAAATGGGTATTATCATTTTTTCAGTTTGTTTTCATATATTTTTCTGGCATTAGGTATAGGTATAATGGTAATAATTTTTGAATCGTTAATCAAAATTTTAGAAAAAAATGTACGTACTGAGCACAATATTTATTATCATTATCAGTTGTTATATAAATTTATTGCGGATCATTGTGTAATTTTATTTTTTATCGCAAACTAATAAACTTGTTTTATAGTGAATTTAGATTCCAAATTATATCCTAAGTTTACCGAGAGTTTTCAACTTCATATACCTACACAAATTATAATAATAATTATGTACGTCAAATCTATAATTGTATCGCCATGACGCAATTGAATTAAAAAAAAAAAATCTTTACGAAACTGCAACTAATAAAAATAAAAATTATAAATGTGTTTGAAATCCTATGTAAAAATAAAATAATTAAACTTTTTTATTTACTTAAAATTTTTCATTTGGATATCACAGTACCTACTGTAAAAATAATTAATGCCTATTGGTTGTGGAATTGAGTTGTATTCAAAAAAAAAAAAAAATGTTAACTTTGAAATATGTATAGCCCATTGTTCTATTAGAAGTCATGTGATATTTTTTAAATTTTTTTTAGATAATATCCGTTGCAAAAATAATCACATAAAAACAAATCTAAATTTGTACGTTTTCGATCATAAATAATTTGACTGTGTTTTTTCAGGTTTTAATCGCGCTGTCTTTCGTGTTGGTTTATGTTTGACGGTAAGAAGAGATAAAAGGATCCAATAAAACATTAACTATGTTGAAACACGTGCACCGGGCAAAATGTGCCGACACACTTAGCATTGTGTCTACGGCAAGCAGTTCTTTCAACCAGGAGTCAATGTCTAGTAGATGTTCCAGCATATCTTCGTTGAACATAACAAATCCAGTGGTAAGCTTACAAATATTTTCTATACCTAATCAATTTCAATCATAATTGTATTAATAGGTAATACTATCTCGAATACTACTTAAGCATAAATTTAATTTTAAACTTTCTTGTTAAATGTTTAAATGTATAATATACAACGAGTTATATTTACTTTATCATCGTTAAAACGGTGAAAATATAAATAATAATAATAAAAGCTTAAGTTTCCTCTGCTTAAATTAATTTTCACACATCACACATTTAATCTAAGATTTTAATTGATGTATATTATTGTCTTATATAGCATAATAATATAATAATACCTACTGTTTATTATTTTAATATGAAATAATCATTATAAATAAAATAAAATTAACGTAAAATTACTTTATATGTATTATCTTTTATACATCGTTGAAACGTGAGCTATCAATTATAATTTATAATTTTGTTTTTAGGAGACAATAAAAGTCTATACAAAATGTTTACGTTCCGACCTCGAGTACAAAACACTTGGACTGTCCTATACAACGACTTGCAGTGAAGTTGTTTCCATTCTACTCAGCAAATATCGAATGCGCCACAGAGATCCCAACCTGTTTTACATGACTATGGAAATAAACTTAAGAAAAATTGGTAAGCTACCTTTGCTGCTATAGCTGCTAAATTTAAACACTTTATTATATTTCTATTGATACTACAATTCTCTCGGTTATCTTAAATAGTAAGACTGTTTATATTTTTCAGGTCTCAGAACTGTGTTCGTCTTGGATAACGAATCATGTCCCGCAGTGTTACAATCATGTCAACCCAAAGGAGAATCGAGGTGTGTATCATACTGTCATGTAATTTTAAAGGTTTTTCTTTGTCAAAGTGCAATGAAAGTATAATCTAATTTTATAAAAGATTATGGAATTTAAATTAAATTATATCAATCTGAAACAGTCACTTGATCAAAATTAATGAATTATTCTGTATTATAATCTAGTATTTGTTTCATAATTTTTCTATAAATTATTTATTTTAATTATTAACGATTTTAATATTAAAATTTTGTGATTAATTTAGATTTTGCTTGCAATCGAAAAAAGGCGGCCTTGTAAAAATATACGATGGTGAATTGATGCCAGGGGTAAGTGATAGCTTATTACTAGCATTATCTAGTAATAAAAACTTATTTAAACTATATTAGATACTTATTATTTTATTATTTTTTTAGTCTAAGTATAAAAGTTTATTAATTTCTGAACGTACCACAGTCGATGAGTTAATCAGAATATTACTCAACTGCTATAATAGCAAAGAGGAAGTTGAACAGTTTTCTGTATACGAGGTAAATACTCATTTTTATTGTGGACCATTTTTTGTTAGGTACTACAAATTTTCAACTAATATTTTTAAATTCTTCATTAGGTATCAAAATCCGAAGAATATCAACGCAAACTGCATCACGACGACATGCCATTAAACGTGCAGTACTGTTGGCCCCATGGCAGTGATTTCATTTTCCTGCTTAAAAGGAATCTAAATTACAAGTCAAAACAAGTAAGTTAACACGTTGATATTTGTATTCAAATGTAAAATTGTGCGTCCAATAGAACGGTGGGAAATAACATTGATTACAGACTAAACTTAAATATACATGTAAAACACGAAAAAATTTTAATATAATATTTATTATTGTGTTTCTAGGTTCAGACCATTTGGACCGATCACCACAAAGAAGAACGTCTGATGAACGATTATGAAAATTTTATTTATATATAGTTTTTTCATGCTGAATAGTATAATATTTGTACATATATAAGTGTAAAGATATTGTTAATGCTACGAAATCAAAAATTATGGCTTCTCTTGTTAATAAGCCTTTCTCAGCTTTTTTTCAGAGTTCTCAAAACTATATCGTAAGGTGTAGTAAACGTTGATGTGTATATATATGTAAAAGAATAAGTATATTTTTTTTGTTTGAAATGAAAAAGAAACATTGAAGTAAGATAGATACTAGAAGTGTGGAAATTATTTTCTAAACAGGTCTCATTTTGTTAAGAGTGCAAATTTTATAATGTATAAAAAAACAATATACGATTAAAATTATTTCTAATATGCCTAATGATTAGAATGATGCAATTATATCACCAATTAATGGATTCATAAAATACAATGTTGATAATGGTAGTTTGTAACTACATAATAATTGTGTTTTTAAGTACCATTTTTATTAGTTAGCAACATCTTGGTGAATAATTGCATCTTTAATTTTACTTGACACATATTTAAAGTTCACTTTTAGTTGTTTAATAATGTCCACAAATTTAGATGCCTGATATTTAATTAGGGAAGAATAGTTATTTTTAAACAATTGTCATCTGTTTGACTTTTTAATGATTTTTGTATTATCTGGAATTTAAAAACTGCTATTTATATGATATATTTTTTTATGATTTATAGATTAAAAATTTTATGTTGTGTATTTTTATATTTAAAAAAATTGATCAATGAACAGTAAAATATTTGATAATTCAGTTGTTCGGTATTTATTGTTTTAAAGAAAATTATATTTTACTCGCCTAAAAATTGTTTTAAAAGTAAAAGTCATGCTATTTTTATTTCTATTTCTTTTTGTTTTGTTATGATTACTAGTCCTCAATTATTTTGTTTTGTTTATATCTAAGAGTGTCATTTGTAATAACTCATTTGTATGTATAAGCCATCTCTTGAATTTGTCATGAGAAGAAATAGTCACTTGCCCCTTACTTATATAATGGGTATTTCATAAATGCTTGGTGCACATTGATTTCACGTTTTATAATTTTTTAGTATAGGTATACCAACCAAATTAATGTAGTGTTAAGTAATGTTCAGTTAAACAATTAAAGCCAGAATCATTTTTGTAATAATTTTGAGATGCAATACTCTTTAACGATAAATAATTATACACTTCATTATCATTTTATGAAACTATTGTATTTTTCTAGCTGATATAGTGCTATAGCTTTTATAACTTAGCAGAAGATAACAATAATTGTGTGATAGAACATTGTAATATGTTAGCTTATAATAATTATCAAATAAATCTAATGTTAATAAATCATTATCTAACAAATAATAAAGTATAGACTTTTAAGTAAATTAATTCTCTGGCTTTAACTGTTCAAGACTTTGTTTACTTTTTAATTTTATTTAATATGTTTATTTTAATTTGTTAAGATATTTTGTATTTTTTTTTTTCTGTGTTTTGAAAGTTTGGATGGTTTATGATTTTTATATTAATATAATTTCAATATTCAATTAAGTAACCATTGGATGTTAGATGATATAAATTTTTAATGAACATTATTAAATATATTCCTTAAAATATTATAATTTAGAAATTTTTATGTATTGCATAAAGATAAGACTAATTATTTATTGGGATCTGTAGTTTTGAATATAATGTTAAACATATGTTAGGGTTTCATCACATTAAATAGTATGTTTTAAAGATTGCAATAAACATATTATGTTAAACGTTAGAGGTTGTTGTGTTCAAACTATAATGATAACATTAGTTTATTATTTTATGATTATTTGTTCGGTATAGAGTTGCTTTTAACTATTTAACTATATGTTTTTAAATGGTAAATATAATGTTTAATGTAATTTTTTTCAAATTATTATTTATTTGAAGAAAATGTCAAAAAAAAAAAAAAATGTTCGTTTCTTAAAAACCTTAAAATTATTTTGAAAATATTTAAGAATATTATGTATAATGCACTGAGTTTAAATCATTAGTCATAATTATTTATGTTATTTGACCAAAGATATTAAGTACGTATTTGTATTTGTAATAACAAATTAAAACAAATCTGAAGCATTCAAGAGGAATGTAAATTTTTTGTACAATGGTTAGTTTGTAATGTAAAGAAACCGTTTTTTATAATACGGGATTTGTAATCTGAGATTTTATTTATGAACTAATAAACTCTAAAGCATATGAATATAATTTTATTATTGATGATGTTCAATTTTTCCTTTATAATATGTTATAAGTATATTTGTAATATTAATTTTCACATATTCAGCTATTAAAATTATTACTTCTTCATTAAATACAACGAATTTATAAGACATTGAAGATAAAGTAAGTTCTAGCTTCTCTAGAGACAGTCGCATACAGCGTTGAGATATCTATATCATAATTTATTCAGTGGTGGAAATGGCTCAAAATAAGTGGAGGGATGCCTTACAATTCAGATTTCCTGATATCATCATAACATTATTCATACCTTGTATGGAATTATTTTTGTTTTATAGTTCACATTTTGTTTATGCATCAAAATACTACAATCTTAAAATCATAATAAATAATAATTGTTTCATCTTAAAACACAAGTCTTAGGAGAAATACGTTATTCTAGACAAAATAAGTAGAGGGATGAAAAATGTAAATACAAAAAAGTAGAGGGATGTTATCCTTCCGTATCCCCCCCCCCCTTCGAACACTGAATTTACTCGATTCTATATATGTATTTAAAATACCAGGTATTCCATTGGTACTTAAGAACTTGAAAAGTAAATATATGTATATAAAAAAATTATTATTAATTGTCTTAAAGACGTTTAAAAATGAACGTGATATTTCTTTTTGGCTGATGATATAGTCTGATGATTCTTGAATAAAATGTAAATTAGTATGATACAAGGAGCCGTAGCGAATATCGAAATTACAAAAAATTGTTTTCCAATGGTTGGATATAGAAGTGTTATGCGTGCTTCTTTATTTTTATTTTATTTATATAAATCAAATGCATCTATTTAATCATTTTTATGAGACTATTTGAATATTTGACATATTTGTCTATAAATCTAGATAATAGCTGTTCGGTTATCTTTTATTTTCACTTACTTACATTTATGTATCATAATTTATATAAAAAAACACTATTTGCACATCCATTATTTATTATTAATTACTATTTGCATTATAATAATACATAGATTTATGCAGATTAATAAACTATTTATAATAAAATGATAAAAATCGTATTTAATGTGCATCGACCTTTTGACAAAGTCGTCTCAGGATCAATGCAATATTAATAGGCACTAAATTTAAAACTGTAATAAATAATGTTTGGGCTATAATTTAAATAGATTAAAGATTCCCCAAGAACAAAGAAAAAAAAAGTAATAATAACGCATTGTTTTCAACATCAAAATTATTAATTAACGTTTATTTAAGAATCATTAATAAATATCTTTGTTTAAGAAATTTCATACCCGAGAGTATTAAAAACGGAACCCATAAGGCTATAACGATAGCAGCTAGACATTATAGTATTTCTAAATTCTTATTTCATTTGAAGATTTATATTTTTATTGAAGTGTTCCTATTTTTTTTTTTTTTGTGATATCCCGAGAACGTAAGAATTTTGATCGACTTGTTAAAGTAACTAAGGTGGTATAATTATTTTATTATCCAGTACTCGTTTTCGTGGTCAGGTAAGAAATAAATATAACATTGCCTAGGTAGATTCAAATTCGCACTCGAACATCCACTACTCGTTTTCGTGGTCAGTTGTTCGAGTGTAAAACGACTCTATAAATTGGTCGAGTGTGAAATTTAAGGGATTTTATTCTTCTGTGCAATACTCGTTTTTGTGGTCAACAGGAGAAGAACCGAATAGATCTTTTACAACAGGTTTTACACCTACTAGTTCTCAGACGAGAATTGACAAAATACATATTACAAACACTATGAAATAATATCACTTCATTTGATCTAGTAGATTATACGAGTACTATAGAAAATCAATATTCATTCAATACTTTGGATTCATTAATTAATTCATTAAACAACAAACATGCAGAACACTGAAAAACTAGAAATTTTTATAACAAATATTATTACAAATTTATGAAAACTATAAAAAAGTATAATTTATCTCTAAATCAAAAAAAAAACCAGACAGGGACTTGCTCTTCAATAATGTAATGCCCAATCCGCGGAATTGTTTCAACCGGCTCGAAAAATTAGAAATTTGAATAGGTGTAAAAGAAAATTATGATTTATAAAAATTTTATCAAGCTTTCAATTTTGCGCTTTTTATTTTGAGACATTTTAGTAATTAAATCAAATTAATAATTTTTTGCAAACAAACCAACATTATAGCGTGGAAATATTCAGTACTTATTCAGTATACTTACTTTTTATAATTTATATTGTTAAATAAATATTTAATTGATATTTAATTGTGACCAGTATAACAAAGCTTAATTTTTTCGTTATGCTAGTCACTGATTAAATTTAGTAATTATTGATTGAAACAAAATTATGGTAATACTGCACACTTAAAGAAATTATTAAATGCTATCTTGAAAGTACTCTTCTAAGAAAACTTATATCAAACATTTCATTTTATTGTAAAACACGATGGTCTTCAAAGTATAATAGAATAAGGCTATTTCCTACAAATTGCAGAATGCTAGGTATACGAAAAACAATTCTGAACGGAGATGATTTGTTAGTTTAGAATTGGTATATTTAATATATTATTATGTTATATTTAAATTGTGATATTATGTCAATATTTGTTCTTCAAACACTGACTATGTATTTTAATAATTTTTGAATGACAGTAAGAACAACTTCTGTAAAATCTTCTATTCAATTTCCAAGTATTTTCTCTCTGCAACATTTTTTAATCAATAATTATAAAAAAAAAAAAAAATTAAAAAAATCGAATATTTCAAATGCCTATAAATAGCTTAAAAATTAGTAAAATATTTGGAAAATAAAATCGATTAAAGAAAATGCCAATTTAAATAACCAGTAAAAGTTTTAAGTTTCTATGACTTTTACTTTTTGAATAATAACAAAAATTTAAAATCGTATTTTTATGCAATTTCATAAAAATTTAAATTTCAGACGTTCATGAAAATGTTTTCTGAAAGTCCGGTAGAAAATGTTTTATAGTTATTTGAAGAAGAACTCATGGATAACATTGTATTCAAATTTAGAACATTAAGTAGAAATACCTCAAACATTACGATTTTTCAACTACAAAATATGTTGCAAATTATTGTGATTTTGACATATTTCATAAAATTTTGAACTTTAGAGGCATGCAAAAAAAATGAGTGAACTACAATTTTCCAAATTTTTTTTTTTCATTGTGTTAAGTTAAACTTATAGTTAACATTGTATTCAATTTTCAAGGTTTTTTTGGACAGTCAAATTTTTTTTATCGATATTTCAAAAAAAAAAAAAACTTGGAAAAATCTAAAATTTTAATTGTTTAAAGAAGGTACAAAAAAAGTAAAAATGCTCCATAAACTTGACCATGTTTAGAAAACGCTTGTAAAAATATTTGGCCCAAGTATTTGTGGTTTTTCATTTTTGAGATACAGCATTTAAAAAAAAAATAATGTTGTCGAAAATTGGTTTTGCGTCAATATGCCCGTTTTTCCGTAATTTTTCTACGGGTTTTTTCGTCGCTTTTGAAAACTATTGAAAAATTTTTAATTTTGGCTTGATAAGTACCAAATATATTTTCTTTCAAAAAATTACCATCTAAGGAAATCGATGCATTTTTACTGTCCTAAAACATGACGGATACAAAAAAATAAAAAACAAAAAAACACACATATTTGTAATATCAATACATTTATCACGTTCAGAATCTAAAATATAATTATTTTATGAAGATTTGGTATATAGTAATTTATTAATAGCTTTATTTAGTATGGTATCTGAATAATAATATGTAATTCTGTGTGCATGAAAACTACAAGAAAAAATTAAACTAAAAATTAAAAGAATTTAAACAATATGGTATGGTATAAATGACTTATTTTGCATTTATTAAAAAATTATTAACTTTTGAAAAGTTGAATCACGAATATTTGTTAACCAACTATAATCTATAGTGTTTTCAAACTTTATCGAATAACGATGATAAAATGTAATGACTATGAAGAACTGTCAGATGACGAGAAACCAAAGTTCACGTTTTCATGGAAATAAATGAAAATATGAAATTGGTTGTACGCGACTGGGAAACGTGATGATAACAGTGCGATCTGATGATTTTGCGCTAAGCTACAAATGGGTTGCTCGGACGGTATTCGGCAAAGCGGGTGCACAGATGGCGCTAGCATAATTATTTATCTCTATATTATTGTGTATTTTGAACGCGTTACCGTCCTGTAATCAATCGAAATATTATAATATTATTTCCAAACATCAAAATAGGTACTCTGTTCTACGACTTTTTTTTCTGTTGCATTTATCACATCATCACAATATAATATTTTGATTTATTATATTAACGGGTACGTGTTGAACGTGTACGCACAGTGAAACCTCTATTATGACGGACAATATTATTCTTAAAAGTCAACACATATTTATATACCAATGCGTGTAACAGCCGTTAACAGTCTTTTGAATTCCCGTGAAAAATCATTTTCATTATATTTGTATAATATTATACAAGTATTACAAACATTGGTGCATTTACGTGGGACGTTTTCGGATCCCCCTCCCCTCCGGACCAATAACAAAAATTATTAAATGATATTTTTAAATATTTATTGTTTTATTGTTATGCTCAGAGCTAAGAAAACATAATTTATGGTTATTGTGTTCACTATATGCATGTTCATATGAATATAAATTTATAATTCATTTAAACAACAATTTTTGTGCAAGCTGTTTAAAAAGCTGTATTAAAAGCTGTATCAATAGTCAAACTATTCTTTCGGTCAAAAAAATGATTCAATTATAATGAAAAATTATTGATTGAATTATTAAATAAAATAAGAAGATTTTAATTGTAAGACTGTAATATAAGTATGTAATAATAAACTGCCATGAATTGCGTGAAAACTTTATTTTAACTTAAAATGCCTAAGTACTATATATTATGTTTTTGATTATTGAAAAAGAGGTAAATACAAATAGATAGTTTTGCCATTTTGGAGTGAATGATTTTTTTTCATCAACTAGAACTAAGAATCCTGTTTCTGTAATTGAAAAAATATTCAAGAATATCACTAAAATTACCCTCATTATTATATGGTTCAGAATCAGTTAAAAATAAATTATAACATAATAAAGCTTTCAGGAATATATTTTAGATTAATAAGAATAATATTAACTAATAATTAACGTATAACATTGATATTACTTGTAAAACAAATAAGACCAGAATCTACATGGCCACATAATGAAATTTCATAATAGCATCACACATTCAATTATAAGTATAAAGTATAAGATTAGATCTATTTTTTTATTTATTTATTTATTTTTTTTAATTTATTGTAATTGTAAAATATGACGTAAAGTAAAAAATGTTTTGAATATAAGAACATCATTCTATTGGGTTGATGCATTATACAGTTACAATACCAACATCATTATATCTTGAGTAAAAACAGTTCATAAAAACCAAAATTATTTATTTTTTAGTATCCAAAATCACAATAATCCACGAGTGGTCATTTGAAAATTATTTTAAATAGTTAACACTTTTTAATAATGCTATATGTATGTATATGATACTCATGTTTAGACCATTTTTTCAAATGCATGTAAATTATAATTATTTATTTTTATAAATTTACTTGGTATATTGTAAATATAATACTGACTACAATAATTTTGGCATTATTTTTCAGCGGTAGAAATAAGAAATTCAATGGAGAAGTTAGTTAAAACCACATGACGTGGTGATAAAGTAGTCGGTAAATAGTGATTAATCTGTAATCATGGCATCATCCATAGTAAAAATTAATATCAAATAATGTAGAAATAGAACGGAAAAAAAAATTCTTACTTTTAGAAAGTTACCTGTTATGATATAAAAATAAAATATATAGTTACGTAAAAAAAAAATATATAATTTTAATGTCCGTGGGGGAGGGTTTGAATCCCTAAATTCCCCCCTTTGAACACGCTCATGGGTATATTATTATACTTTCACATTTTATGACATAAACATTATGCAATATTCGCACATATGGAAATTCTAGAAAACCACATGAGTAATTAATAATAAATTAATAAATAATAGTATTATTATTATTAAGATTAATTATCCAGCTATTCCAGCGTGCAAGCCCACCATAGGCAGACATTTGATTGAACTTTTAAGGAGCTATATTGCTATAATAATCCAATGTAAAATAAAACGAACAGATAATTATAAAAACAACGAATAACATTTCAAATAAAGTTTCGATTTGGGGGGAGGAGCTATTAAAATATTTAACCCTCCCCTCCCGATGTCTACCTATGAAGCCCACGATATTGAAACTTAAGAATTCGTAACATATTAGATCCATGAGATTTGAGTGCATCGTACACATGTATGAGACACCACTGGTTGCACTAAAAAAAGTTGGTGAACTTACGCACTGTTCTTCATGAGCACGAAAAACTTTGAACACAAATCTAAAATCATAAATAGGTCTCTTTTCACTACAGTAGGCTCTTCATTACGAGTTCTATAAGCAGTACCTGAAATTTCAGATGCTCTGAACGTGAACAACTAGAATTTAAAGGTAATATAACGTGAACATAACGTTATTATATGTTATGCGTGTAAAACTGTTAAAAATACGTTGTGGAAAAAAATGTTGAATACATCGATTCGAAATTAACTTAAATCATAAAAAGAAAGTTTTAACAGCATCAGTTTATTAGGTTTTGATGACTTTTTTAATCAAAACCATTACCTACTTAGTGTAATATGCGTACATACTTCAAATTGCTAACAAGTAAAAAATGTATAATTGGTTTTTGAATAAATTATTTTTTTTTTTTTTTTACATTCTTGCATTGTATATAAAAACCCGAAAACATAATTTAAATCCAACTATAACAAATATCAAAAGAAACTGTTTTTTAAATATCAAGTAAGATAAAAAATAATTGGCCTTTATTATAGTCATTCAGGCGCTTGCTTAACGTTTGAAGTAATATGGAAAGTTTGAATACATTCACTAACAATGATGATTATTTCACCTTCCGAGTCAAAAATCAAAAGATGAATATGCATTATTATGTTTACGGAATGAAGATTTTTTTATCCAGCAAACACTTTTTTGCATAATAAACTGCAATAAAAGTTTTCTTACAAAAGATAATTCATTGGATGTTGAAATTGTGCTAAAAGATTCTTTAAAATCGTATTTTATTATTTTCTCAGAAGTTTTTTTATACGAAAAATAAACTGTAAAAACTGGGGATATCAGTTCTTCGTACAAACAGTAATATGCAATATATTTCTTTAATCGGAATTTCTAATTGCGTTTTTGCCGTTTTTGGGTAGAAATATTATAACACAAGGCTTTAATATTGTATTATTATTTATTACTCTCTTGAAATGCAATAAAAAACTTAACGATTTGTTAAATTATTAAAAGATATATAAGAAAAAATAAAATAAAAAAATAATCAATTAAACATTATATTATTTAAAATAATTGTAAGACCATAAATAGTTAGTAAATAATATAAATGAATAAAATAAATGTTGAGTCATCATTTAGTTATATATTTTTTTCTTATATACATTTACAAGTATTAACCATTTACAAATTTTTGTTATATTATATTATTTTTGTTTAAATGATATTGAAAAAAATTAAGAATTTGGCTTTGTAATTTAATTCATACTAAATTTAAAGGAAACTATTGGGTTGAACATTTTATTGGATGTAACGAGTTTCTTTACACTAGCAAACTATGGATTTTGTAGGTATAGTTACTTTTATATTATTTAATCATCATCAATATTAGTTTGGTGGCGGTAAAATTTGTAAGTGTTAGTGTCATATATGTCGCTATGCTGGAAGTGCCGCGCACCAGCTCTTACCATCCAGGGAGCATTAAATTGAGTGTGCTTTGAGATTTGCGATATTAATTCAACTCAGATATCAACTCATACGGTTGTAGTCAATTTTCGTTACCAACATGTAATTTTAATATTACAATTCCAACTGATATAAATTTTTCGTTTTATTTTTATTAACAAATTAACGACTATAATGTTTAAAGTATGAAGATAAAAAAACACATAACTTTATATGTTTATATTGACAAATATTGTAAGTGCCTATATAATTTACAATTTTTATTTTGTTTTTTTTTTTCAAGTGCTATAAAACATCATTTGATTCAATTAGTAATGTTATAAAACGATAAAAAAACCAGAATCCAGTTATCCAGAATGAAACGGTGTTTTTATAAAAATTTGATGGAAATGAAATTTACAATCATAATTTTAAGGCTATTATAAAATAGCACAGGTCGACATTAATTTTTAGTTTAAAATCTGTTTAAGTATACATTGAAAAAATAAATGAAAGGACAAGTTTTTCTTTTTTAAATTTTTACTAGATAAAATAGTATTTCAACTTTATTACTACAATAATGTTTTCAAGAATTTTTTTTTTCTTAATACGTATAAAACATTTTAATTGTTATCCAAATCTTGTAATTCCTCTTTTGGCTCTTATAGTCATTGATCAATAGGGTCTAAATGGTTTATAATATTGTATACAACTTTCGCAAAATGTACATGTCTGACAAGAATGGGTATACTTGAATTGTGGTTAAAATGTTCATAAAAGTTTCAAAAGAAATCCAAGAGTATTTAAACACAATTTACAAGTTGAGAAATGTACTTATAACTAATTACAGAAGGTAATCGTAAATATTTCGTTTTAATATTAAAATATAACAATTAATTATTTTATGAAATCAAATTTCTTTTCAAACTTTTAAGTTCATATGTTAAATTTTTTAATCCTATAACATTTATTTTTATATTATATTATTTAACATTATTAAATAGACATTACATTAGTTTATGTCATAAATATATATTTTCTGTAGTATGTAATCTGAAATGTTTAACTAACAATGTATGATTATCAACTAAAAAACAATTATACTGCCAGTAGATACTTGCCATAGTACATTGTAGATAATGATAATACCTATTGAACATTTAAAAAACTCAAAATAATAATGGCTATGGTGTTTTTCCTTCTTTGTTGTTAGTATTAATTACGATAACTTCTACCGTGTGCCAAAAATCAAAAAAGATTTTCACTAGATCAGAATATTTAAATTTTGGCAACAACACACATTTCCCACTTTTCACTGCAAACTTTTTGAGCAATGATGTAGTACCATTATGGCATCATGTACTTTTTCGTATATATTGAATGACATTAATTTATCATGTGTAATTATTACAGTTTAAATAAGTCCGTTGTTACACGTTTTACAACGTTTTAAGTCCAATTTCTAACTTAATCAGAAACAGTATATGAGATTTCAGCGCAAAACTACTACTTAAAACAATTTTTTTTTTTTTTTGTATTTTGCTCCGAGAAATTAAAATCACGTAAATGCCTTTTTAAAAATAATTTTTAATATATTCAACGTTTCGTTCAGAGTATAAAATCATAATTTATTATTTTTGATCAATAGAAATATGCAAAACTGTTAAAACTAGTAGAACTATATTATGAATACAGTAGAAAATACGAGAAAATTATGCTTGTTTTAAAATAATTACGTGAAATTGACTGCCAAATAGTAATATTAGTATAACAAAATAAGAATTCGAGTACAAACGTTCACCACTTATTTTTAACATTTAGATACGATTGTTGGTAATGCGATTATATTTTTTATCTTACATTATTATATTATGTTTTTTGGGAGAATTTGACGAAATCGATATTCTGTTTAAAATATAAATATATAAATTAGGTATTTTCTTTTGCACATTTATAATAGTGAATGTAACTATTCATATTATAAATATTAAATATGGACTTGGAAATTTGGTATTGGTATGATTGCATCAACATAATGTACGTTATTATATATACAAAATATATGTATTTATATTTATACCTAAATGTAATATAAAATATAAAATATATGTGTGCGTGTATCTGATCTGAAAAATCTTTTATCTTTATTACGAAATCATGAATGTAAATTTTTTAATTTAACGAGTACGTGCTTTATTGTTTCAAATTATTCAATTGATTTTTGAAAAAGACGGGAAACGCGCTCGTGACTAACATAATATAATAATGTATATTTTATTACATCGTTGCGTATATTATGAATAATGATTAATACATGGCTACAAAATACCCAACTATATTATATAGTAGTGTTAATAATTGTAAATATTTAAAACTAGTACCGGTAAGTCTGAGATCTACGATCATCGTGTAACTCAGCCATATTTCATTCTACTTGCGGAAATTATAAATTGAACAAAAGGATAGACTGTAAAAAAACCATTGTGGTACTCTACACACACTCACAGATATTTATATACAATGTATAATGTATTACAGTAATATTATTATGTACTTACCATGTCTATTGTCCGATGTATGATGTGTTATACGTGTAGCTGGTTATCGGAAATACGTTTTTGCTTGAAAATCTCATTTTATAAATGATTACAAATATAAAATGTACATAATATCAACATAATCCATCAAATACATAGGTAATATACAGAGATGATAACATGTGCGACGGCAAACTTTTAGTTCAGAATTGCATTATTTATTTTATTAACACTTATTTATTGAGTTGTATTAACAATTTACTGGTTTGATATTATTATTTTTGTTATAATATGTTCGTTATCATAGCCAAGTTTTGTAAAAATTACTTGATCCAAAAGAAACGAAGAAATGTGTACAATTTTTCAATCAGCCGAAAATGTAGTTTTCAATACGTTTACTATACGTAAATACGGAACCGTATTGCTTCAATGATACATTGATACAAAATTTGTTTAAATTCATATGGTAATACATGATAATATATAATAATTTTATGATTATTTAAAGTAAGTAAAATCCATAAAATGTAGAAACTGTTTCTAATATGAATACAGTATTATAAATATAAACATGTGCATTTACGAGTTTGTTTATATTTATCTTTACTATTGAGTTTTTAAGACAATCAAAACAATACATTAGAGTGTACATAATACAAGTAAAACAACTTGGGGGCCTATTTTGTTCGCCGTACCAACGACTTCCGTCTGGAGAAAACTTATATTTTCCTATAGGCTATAGCAGATAGGTACATATTATTATTACTCTATATGTGTACGCATACGGAAATCGGTCTTACGGCGTACAAAACACCACGGGATGTAACGATAAAATGTAAACATAAAATATTGTTCGGTAAAAGATTTATTACATACAGCTCCTTCGGCTTACCGTTTATCACATGGTCAATATTATAACATTGTATCAAAATCATTTGAAATTATTTTAAGGGGAAATACATAATGATATCAATAACATAATGCGTAACGTGCGCGTATATTGTCGTTTATGGTGTTTATGCACGCGGTACACGAGTGAATTAAAGCAAAGTAAAGCAAATTATATCGATTTCCGTAAATATACGTACAAAATTTAAAAAATACTTACAATAATAATATATAGTACGCAATGAATAAAATGTTTCATACAAAGCCCCTGCCACCGTTCCCGGTGCAGTTGGTTGTATATTGGTGTACCTACATAATATTATTTATATGGGGCCACGGCCATTGTTATTTTGCCATTGCCCGATTGCCTGTTGTTGAAATAATAAAATATATAGTACTGATGCTTATAAACGTTCTACGAATTACGAGTATTGTAAAAAATCAAAAACTAATACAACATAGTTCGTATACGAAGTCGGTATATTGTTTTTCCGTTATTTTATACATTAAATATTTTATTAATTAGTATAATATTATTTTCAATAAATGCTTATATTATACGATAAAAACGCTGTCGATCTGCGGAGCTTAACTATTAATATTTAAGACCTAGGTTTAAATTTAAGTGTCTGCCCGATGCCGATGTCTAAGCACACCGGTCACGCCTTGAATAGCACTTATTAGATATTATTACTTATGAGTACTTATATTTCCTTACGGCCGGCGGTCGTTTTCAATCGTAAATAATGAATTTAAATTGGTATTTTTTTTATAATTTTTTTTTACAACGTTGTAACTTGTAAGTCTGGATCACATTAAGACAAATTGTTTTAATTTAGAAGGTTATATTTTTTGAAACTAAATTTTCTTTAGGTTCACAATAATAATAATTTCTAAGACAGGAAAATGCAATAATAAGAAAACTTTTATAAAGTATGAAAGACTTTTAATACAATTAAATATTTCAAACAATCCTTTCTTATGTTTGACATTTTGAAATAATTGCATATTTTATACACAAGGTGATTAAGTTAATGGGTGGTAAATTTATGTGTCAGTTAATTTTTAATTACTATGTTTTGCAATTAAATTAATAATACATGTTGTCGCTAAAAGTATACAACTTAAAAAAGTGTAACAATAAAAAAATGTTAAAAATTAAATTTTTTAACAATAATAATATCTGGGTAATTTTGTTTTTTTTTTTGTGTTAATTAAATTCTGGTGTGACACTGGTATAGTGGTATTGCATCATGAGTCGACAAGGAGAAAATACACGGTTTCTACAGCACCTATATATATATATATATCTATCTTATTACCAGTGATTTTTTTTTTTCAACCATATTTTACTCTCCGAAATGATTCAATTATTTTTTTCTTTTCATAAAATACCATCTCATTTCTATTGTGATATCTTCTTTCAAAATCACAAAATTATCTCTATTACTATTATAATTGTCTGTTTGTATTAAACGCCATGGGCACCATAAATAAATCTCCAGTTCTTTATGGATCGTTTTATATGATCCCAAGCAGTAAATAATTTAAGAATCAAATATACAATGCGCTGTGTTATTATCATTTCGGTAATTCGATCCAGTTTTTAGTTCATTAAATCAGAACAATATAAACACGAATTAATCAACTATTTAATGGAAACTATCGCAAATCTGAAAACTATTATCATTTGGAAAAATATACGTATTTATAGTTTACAATAGTTGTTTACTGTATTTTAATTATATTTTCTATCCATCGTAAACTTTATGTTCTAATATTGTATAGTTATACAATTACATAAACAGTTATTTGTTGTATGAAATGTAATTAAAAATGTATAAAATATATTCATGGTTATTATTTTTAATATTATTTGTATACATTATTATAACAAGGGTATATATTATTCTAAGATCTTATATAGTTATATAAACTGATATCTATTATACTAACTATAATTGAATTTGTTACAATTATTGTTTTCATCACAATGTTTTTAGTTTTTATATAATTAAAACCACGTGGATTATATAAATATTTATTGGTCGTAAGAACTTCAATGGCAGTATGGATATAATTTTTTTAACAGTTCCAATGGTAATCCATATTATTAATAATGTAGACTGTTCCCGTATTATTTTTACATTCTCATCGTTATATTCAAATATTTGAAACTGTATTTTACCATACATTAATATTTGAAACATCGTAACAGAACTAAATTGCAATATTCCTTGTTACACTAATAAATTATGAACATCTAATGAACAGCAGATGGGGAGCTTTATGGGTATTCTTTGTCCACATGGTGTATGGGGGTATATCGGGATGATCGACTCAATAATTAAGAAATCATTTACTCAAAATAACTAATAGATCAGCAATGACCTGTAAGTGCGATGATGACCGAGGAAATGGACAGAGTCATTAAATGGAAGACCCGTCTGAGCAATTATTATACGAAAAGTACTATACTATTTTAAGTACTAGCTGTTATACTGTTATAGGTACTACTAGGAGAAACTACTGGAGTAGCCTTTATGAAGTTTCCGCATGAGAACAGCAGGAGTTGGACATATTCAAAGAATAGAAATGATACTTTCTCGAGAGGGGTCATTTACAACAAACGAATGAAGGGATGGCACACACAATGAAACGCATTGTACAGAAAGAAATAAACGGAAGAATAGACAGTAGTGGTAATTAAAAATAATTGTCACTATTCTCATACTACCTATACAGTTCAATAATTTTATAATAACTGCCAGTAAAAACGGAAATTAAATCAGCTAGGTACCTATGCCTACTTATTATTATTATAGACGAAGTACGTTGCATCCGTGAATTATAGTATGTAAATAAACAAATAGTCAGATAAAAGAACACCAGCAATATTAATAATAAAAATAATAATCCGTCCAAGAAGTTCGGCTTCAAAATAAACTATGCGTGAGCATAAAATGCCTTCAATAAACGAGTGATTAATGTAGAACTGAAAAAATAATTTTCAATGAAATATAAAATGCCTAATTTATTAGTCATCTTAATAGTCGAAAATCAATACTGCTGTATCGGACATTTTTGCAAAGAGAGAATTTATTATCTGTTGATTGAAGTTAACTCTGCCATTCTAAGAAAAAACGCCGTAAGTTCAAAATGAGGTACCTACCAAAACATTAATAGTTGTAAAATTCGGCTTGTGTAGATAGAAATGCCGTATGTCTGAAATATTACTCCAAAAATATATTATAAGCAATAATCAAATAATTAAAACGCCGTAAACTGTAGAAAAATTCGTGGGTACTAGGTAATAACACCACAAATGCACTATACTAAGCAATAACGCCGTAAGTATTGCTGAAGATAAGGCATTTTATCTTGGTACAAATTATAATTCACGGGATTTGACTTGCAAATAACAGTTTTGTCTTGTGAATTATTAAAAAATAATTGTGTTGTGCTAATAAATAAAATAATTAATAACTAAAATATATAAATTATTTTATTATATCAGAAATCAATACGTACTGCATTTTTGCTTAGGAAAAAAGTATCAAAAGTTTTTACCAATACTAAAGTGAAACGTAAAAATTAAAATATCTTGTTGAAAATTAATTTCATTATATTTCTTTTTTTTGTTTCACCGTGTTCGTCTGGTAAAATGACATAGGAAAACATAAATCATATTTAAATAATTATAATGTACAAAGTGTTATGATTTTAGGAAAACGCAAAATACAAAAACACATTTTTTTCAACAACGTTCTATAGTGACTTACGGCGTTTTTGCTCATGACGGCAGTACTTCAGTTTGTTTGGTAAATGGTGGGATAAAGAAAACGACATAAGGCAGTAAGATGAAATAATAGGACACGTCCGATAAGTTCATAGTTATTTTTTATTTTTCATTTTATATTATGTTTAACGATAATGTCACAAAACGCTTTTAACATTTAACTGTCCAATGTTGGTAATGGACTAATGGACTAGGAAATGTAGAGAAGCGTGATGGAGATTGCAAAATATTGCAGTACAAGTTTAGAATTTTCTTTTAAAATAATATCAGACCTTGTATTTTTTTTTTTTTTTAAATTTAATTTGCCTTTTAAGACCTTGTATTTAAAATTTACAGTTAGGTATTGTTATTTGTTATAGGCAAGTTATTTATATATTAATATTTTATGATACCATTATATAATACATCCAGCTACAATTTTATGTCTGAACTCATAAAATAATTTGGTTCATGGCAATTAAAAAAAAAAAATTAAACTAAAATATTATAGACTATGTTATTACCAAAACGTTACAATAATATACACAGTATATAAAGAGATTAAATGAGTAGTTAATATTAGTATGAAATTAATCAAATTTCCAAGAAAATATAAAATACAACATTTAAAATTAATTACACTATCTATTTGGAGTTAACTTCTTGTGTATGATGTATTTATTACGGATTGTAACGTATTAGTTACATTAAAATTAGTTCATATATTATGTTCATTCATAAATCATCAAAATCCATAGGCATTTTTTTTTTTATATAAGCGTTTGAACAGCGAATATTGACATAAAATTACTTGTAAAATATAATATAATATATAAAATTTTAGACTGACAAATCATATCAGTTTTTGAAATTTGATCTAACTCAAAAACGAAAAACCCGTAACAGCTTGAAATTTTCACCAAATCTTTATATTGGCATTCTCTATACATAGTTAAGTTTTCAAAGTATTTTGACTTATTTATAGACAATTTAAATTTTCGATTTTTGTAAGTTTTTTTTTTTTTGAAATATCTATAAAATTTATTTGGCTATCCGAAAACTCTTGAAAATTTAATACAAGATTTATTATAAATTATACTAATTGTAACTAAAAAATATCAGAGATCGTTTCACTCAAATTTTTTTTATAAGCCCATAAAGTTAAAATTTGTATAAAATATGTTAAAATCGCGATAATTTGCAAGTTATTTTGTAGTTGAAAATTCATAAAATTTTTTTTGTTTATAACTAAAGTTCAAAATTTTAACACTAGGTTATCCATAAGCTACTTTTCATAAATCTATAAAAATATTTCTACCGGACTAAAAGAAAAAAATTTTATGACTGTATGAAATTTAAATTTTTACGAAATAGTAGGGTTATACACAATCGTGCTACTAATATGAATAACTATTTGGTAATTATCGGTGCTGTATTACTATTATGTAATTATCAAATTGTTTAGACTATATACCATAATATAAATAGATTAGGCATCGAATGCGTTTCCAAACGAAATCACATGGATTTGAAATATTCTGCATTTGTCAGTAACTTTCAGAAATTGTTTGAGTAATTTGAACGAATTGCAATCGTAATATTATTATACTACCAACCCAAATCGTTACTAATAATATTATTATGTTCGATTAAATGTCGAAAACGTTTAAAACACGAAACTCTATTGTTTCCCCGCGCGCTTATTAGAAGCATTAATTTATTTACGGGTTATGATTTTTGAACTTCGATTGCACATCAATAAATAATTTATAATATATACATATATGTATGTATGTATGTATATTGTATCTTGTATGTATATAAGTCTTGAATGAAAATGTATCGTATTTTGCGTCGCAATATATGATTTAAAATCAGGAATCGGTTAAAATAATTTTCAAAATATATACCGCAACGTAACAGCGAGTAGAGTTATATATACGTAGGTTTAGTACCATAATATATAACAAACGTATGCATATTTGATTTAGTAGAATATTACATATTATTATATTATTACGTACACCGTACTGCAGGGGTAGGCATATTAGTATTTGTGACTTGTATTAATTAATTATCAACTGCATGTATATAAATCCCATCGATTGAAACATTTTAGCGAACACAAACTGTATATATTGCTATTTGCTATTGTAACTTTTCGGCTGTATGAAATTGTACAAGAATGGAGAAGGTGGTTAAATATAGCTATGACGTATAAAAATTAATTGCCGATTTCCTGGTATAGGAAAAATTAAAAAATAAAATAAAAAAAATCAAACAATAAATACGTTTTACGTTTTAAATTGTTCTACGCCGCCTCACATGCGTAAAGATATAATTTTTTGGTTAAGAGTGGATTGCCTGCTATAATTTTCTGTTCATGTCTATCACACGCACACATACGTAGGTATTTTGACGTTTTCTATTTCCAACGTACCGATCTATATTATAAATATATAATATTATTATTATTATTATTATTATTATTATTATTATTATTATTATTATTATTATATATAATATATCATATCTATATCGATCTATATTGACGCGATAAAGATTTTTTAAACTGATCTGACCTCCCTACGTTATTTAAATTTTGTACTTCACGTACCAAACAATTTAACTTTTGTTGCTTAATTCTATTTCGTTAAGTGCTGTGGGACGAAATCACCAAAGTGGAAAAGTCAATTTAAAGTTACAACGAATTTAAATGAGTTTTTAAAGCCCTTATCGCATCAATAGATCGATGTATGGAAATAGAAAACGTCTATGTTGCGCGTTTCATTTAATATAGACTTCCAGAAACAGAAAAGCATAGATTGCGATACCCTTAATTCTCCGTACGAACAGCGTGATCGCCGATATTGTATAGTGACCCCACGATGACCGTGGTCGTTTTTGGATATTGAAACATGTGCGAGGACTAAAACAGTGCAGTACTTGAACGAACAATAATAAACGTTTAATATGAACAGCGCGTACCGTACTGTATAATAGTATCTAAATTTTATATAGTTATAACTGCAATGGCACATGTGTGCATTGGGAGAAAAGCAAAATAAAAAAATATAAAACGTATACAATATCGTGTACGGGAAGACTATAATATATTATTTTGGCATGCTGGGCCCGTAATTTATATACGGTAAGACAAAATCAAACGACTCCATACCTGCCGTGTATATATGGTGCGCGCATTTATATATGTGTTCGAAATAGTTTCTGTCCTCTATTGACTAGATCGATTCAATAGCGCTGCATATTACTACGGCAACGACAGCCGAAAATACCTCGACGTTCATTAGTACACGGACAAAAACTATTTGTATTGTTCGTTTCGGTACACTATATAAAATAGTCGAAAAAAAAAAATAACCAAAACTAAAACTAAATACTAAACGAACGAGAATAAGAAAATCACGATATCGATTAAAAACCCAATGACCGGTTGCTTAAAATATATTCAGCGGATTATAGGAGAGGAAAAAAAAACAAATAAAGTTTATATGATATTCAATTATTGGAATAACAATAATAGTATTCCTAAAAAACAATTCAAATTCTTTTGTTGTTACAAAACTTCATTATTATCTCCATAATATTATTTTATTAGTGAATACACGTGCGCCCGCACACACACACACATGCACATACATACTGAATAGTATTCACTCGGTATTAATTTGAAACGGTTTAGTTTTTTTTTTCTCAAACTTGGTCCATGCACTACGAGCACTTGTATTTTATTATTGTGTCCATTATATTTTTGTTTTATTTTCCAAAACAGGTTTAATATCTATAATAAATAAATCAGCTTGGTATTTAGTTTTCAATTTACTTTGCAAATGTATATAGCAAAAATGAAATCTATTTACTCAAACCGATTTTGGTATTTGTTTTCGATTGATATCGGTTTGAATATAATTTTAAGTACAGCCAGTATTGGTGTATCTGATAAGGGCCAAATGGCCCAGACGTTTAACGGTATTTAGAAGTTTTAAATTATTTATCGAAAGAATTGGACAAGTTTACAGACAATTCAGTAATCTAATTATTCAGTTTTAATTTAGGTATTTAATTTAATTGTTCCAAAATAATGTTTAAACTGAATTGTTATACGTGAATGAAAAAATATTTAAACGTACTTCAAAATATCATAAAGTAATTATATTTTGAAATATAATATATATTTGTGTACTCATATGTAAAGCCACCCGAGGACGTATAAAACGACTAAAACCCTGATCGTTGATCATAACACAAAAATTAATATCAATTATTTATTTCTTTGTACATATTATGTTAAAAGATTATGCTCCAGTAACTGAGCAAAATGTTGAAACAGGAAATTGGTATGCAATATAAATAAAAGTTTTCAGATTAATATTAGCAAGTAAACAAATATTGGTTTAAATATGTTTACTTGTATACAAATAAAATATATGTACACAGTAAAATCAGTGATTTATTTATTTATTTATTTTTAAATAAAAGTAAATCATATGCCTGTTATGCATAGGCGCAAATTGACTAAATTTTTTGGGGGAATTCAAGCCCTCCGTCCACAAAGACCATAATATAAGTAAAACAAATGTTGGAGGGAAACGCTCTCCATAAAATCTCCTACCTACTGAGCAACTATCGTTACGGATATATAAAAATACAAAGTATTACATTTTTAGAATATATTTATTTTAACAAAATTCTTCGTTATTTTTCGGCAAATACACTTAAAGTATCTTCTGTATTTATATTATAAAATAAATCCCTCTCAATATATAGAATAGATAGTTGAGAACCTAGTCTGATCTATAGTTGATCTCAACCAAGTTTTCACCCTTCTCATGGCACTAAATGATTGTTCGCATGTAGCTGAGCTGATGGGTATCGTTGTCGTGAGTTGCAAGTATTTGTACAGGTTAGGATATACTGTTGGACTAATAAGCTCAATCAATCTGTTATATCAAAATTAACATTTTGATATGACACAGACCCTCATAGTTTATCACCTAAAAATTACTTATCAGTTATCAATTATCAGTTTGACCACAAGGCATGGACTAAGATATGTTATAGTATTCTTTATAAAGATCTATAAAAAAACTATCAGAATAACAATTTTTTTTCAATAATTGTATTTTGTAATTTGGTTAAGTTCTTAAAATATACATGTTTAGTACTACAGAATATAAAAATTAGTATTAATTACTAGATTTTGAACTGGGGGGGGCTTGACCGAAATCTGGGGGACTAAGTCCCCCCCAAGCCCCCTTCTATTTGTACCGATGCTGTTATGTATATTTGTATAGGAAATGTGATTATTTGATTTAGGATTTTTCGTTAATCAAGTTTTCTACTAAAAAAATATAAGCTTAAGGATTCTAGATAATGAAATTTAATGTTTTTTTTTCGCAAAACGATTATTATTTATTATCCAGTATGAATAATAATTATAACAACAAAATATTAAAAGTTAATTCTTGAAATTTGAAATTGTTATTGTAAACATACATTAGATTTCATGGAAATTTGAAAACCCATACAATCCTATATTTTGCTGAGTACATATTATATGCGGTCCGATTAAATACGAGTTAATAAATGGGAGGGGGCATGTTAATACAATAGCGGATCTGAACCTCATTTAAGGAATCATATAATATAGATACTTATAGCAAGGATGTAACTGAAAACACATTTCCGTGAGTAAGGGGCGTTCGATTTTGTTTTAATATACTACACAGCAGTTACAATTTTTAGATTTAAAATATTTTTTAATAATATCAGGAGTTATCGTAGTTTTGGACTACTGGATACGTCTCCAATTCAATATTAATTTTACATTTAGGGATAAAAGTTTTCAAAAATTAGTTTCCAATAATCCTATTCTCAAAATTTTTCTATTTACATACATAAAGATTCGACTAAAATATTCTTAAGCTGTGTAGAAAAAGCTTAAAAATAAATATTTCAATGTCATGGATTCTAAATAGTTTTTAATAATTTCTTCGTTTTTCACTCATTAATTATCATCCAAATCCATATGGTCTAGTATAGCTTAATAATTTGATACTCCTATTAGACTATTGTTAACATAGGAATAGTTCAATTAATTATTATTTAGTATTATGTAGTATATGTAAATTGCAACAATGAAAATAAAAGTATTCAACATTCAGCATTTATCAATCAATTTTTTTACCACAGTAAACAAAATATTTAATTTATTTGTTAAAAATTAAGTGATAACACTGATTACAGTGATGCTTGTCTATAAAATCACAGACTTTCTCTGATAAAACAATTTTAGTCCGTTATTGTACCTTTAATCAAAAACCATAACTGTTTAACATAATTGTAATTTATAGTTATAAGTTATAATAAGGACAAAGGAGTTCATGCACTAAGATACCTTAAAATATGTTTGAATTTATGCCCTTATTCTGAGAAAACCTTATTTTGAATCATTTATTAAGTTTGAACTGTTTGAAGTTATAGACTTATAGTTATGATATTAATTTCATAGTTATTATATTCTATAGCCTATGGGCTATGCCACTTAAGTATCGAAAAATAAACCTGGGAGGGGGGGAGCGATCACCACGTCGGTCCACTTCAAATCCGCCACTGGATAATATCACGGCAAAAAATAAGTATAAATAAATAATTAAATGATAAAAATAAAAAAACAAACATGAAAAAAACATAAATAAATGCAGGAATATTTATCTGACTAGATGTACAATATTATTATACATATCGACTTATTTCGTTGAAAGAATATCAAATTTTTTCGCATACAAACATATATAATTCAATATTTCACGTTCGAGTAATACATTATTCATTATTTCTTTTTATTATAATTTATATTGTTATTAATTTAAGACCCAATCAGTATGCATTAAACTGACTCCGCCTTGTGGAAAATAAATCGAGTCTTAAAGGTGTACGTTCAATAACCTACTCGTATATCATAGGTACTTTATAGGAATCATATATTATTTCTAATGCAACATTAATACTGTGTATGTTTATGGTGCGTATAATATTAAAATCGGTACCTTTACACCAGTAACGGATCCAGACTGGGATATCTTGAGGTCGTGAACTTCTCATAATCACAAATTTCATACTTCGACTTTTTCCCGGGTTATCGTAGTTGTGACCAACTTCATTTGAGCAAAACCATATAGAGTCTTAAATACCCACACCAATACTAATTATAAATAATTACAAATTAATATTATATGCTTGATGCTTGAATATGATAATAAAAATACAATGATGTAAGAAATTGGTCTATATAATTGTAATAAAATCGTGCGATTGAAGTCACTATTTTAGAATAATGTAGAATACATATTTTTTTAAACACAGGGTTACTTCAATTTATTCTCAATCGATTACAAATTATACAATATAACTTAAGAACATTACAAAAATAGTTTTTAAATAAATATGTTTTCTTCATTTATAAATATTAGTGTTGTATACGTTCGTTTTTAAGCGTATTCAATTATATTTAACAATCATTTTATAATTATTTATATTCAATATTAGTTTAGGTATTTAAGGCGCTATGGTTTTGTTCAAATTAGGTTGGTCACAACTCAAAAACTAGCTATAGCTATAAGTTGAATCGGGCATAACTCAAAATATGACATTTTGCCCAAAGATTAAAGGAAGTTCACGTTTTTCCCGATTTTGACTTTTGCCCTTAATATATATAGGACGTTTAGGTACTCACTCATATAATCGAAATATTAAGCCCGTACGTTTTGGGAAATCATAAAATGTTATAGAAACTTATGTACCTATAAAGTTAAAAAAAAATTGTTATAAATTAATTTTTGAATGCCAAGCAAAATGTATAAAACACCACTTCTCACTTTTAGCAAAACAAACACTCGTCAATGACAATATTTTTTATGACAAACATATATTTCATCAACAGCATTAATTATACACTTGCCTAAAGTTGGGCATAGTTTTACTTTGTAGTCTATGCAGATGTTACAAAATATTGTTTCCATAATGCTATACACAATTATATGTATATAATACTTGTGTAAGTATTGTACAGAGAATATGGACCCACAAGGGGTACAATATGTACAATGTACATGTATATATATAGATGTAAATAAAGTGGAAAAGTACCCGCAGGGACGTTCGTGGCCATTTGTTCCTTCATTCTTGTACTCCATGTTCACATTTTACACACATATTATATAATATTATGTAATCTTCAAATAAGTCGAATATGTCATAATATGCGAATATATATATATTAGGGTGGTCCTTATTTTTTGAATTCAAAAAATTGATGACGAGTACCCCAAATTTTGTTCTATGTATTGAAAAAATAATTATGATAAAGTTTGGGCTTGATAAGTCTACCCCTTC